>CAUYON010186229.1:0-10737 GCA_963573935.1 Arctocebus calabarensis
GGTTTGAATCCAGCCCGGGCCCGCCAAACGACGGCTGCAACCAAAATATGGCCAGGCCTGTGGTGGGCGCCTGTAGTCCCAGCTACTTGGGAGGTGGAGGCAAGAGACTCGTTTGAGCCCTGTATTTGGTGGCTGTTTTTAGGTGTGTTGCCACAGAACTCTATCCTGGGTGACAGATTTTGGCTCTTTTTAAAAAAAAAAAAAAAAAAAAAAAAAAAGGAGTTGTGCAGAAAGATAACAGAAGAGTAAGGTAACTTCCCAGCTAGTAGTTGACTTCAAAGTTGGCTGTGGCCAGGACACAGCCCTGAGTGTCCTGACAACTTGGGAGAACAGGGAGAGCACAGAAGCTTGACTCAGACAGAGGGCCTGAAAGGCAACTGTGTCAGGGAAGGGGGTCTCACAGCTGGAACTGCCTAGTATTTTCTCATCCTGGGTGGGTCAGCCCAGTCTCCAGAGAGCAGGACTCCAGGTCCCAGGCCAGCTCCACCAATGCTGGGAGTGGAGTGACCCGGGACGCTCTTGACCTACAGATAACCCTCTGTGACTAAGGAAAGCAGTTACTCCTACAGATAAAAGGAAATTTGAGAAATCTCATTCTACCTGCCCCTAACACCTAAAACAACAGCTGCCCAGATAACTGACTGAGTTAAAAGCGGATTTTAAGCTATATTTTCTGTTACTATAGATACCAACCTGTTCCAAAGTCCACTGTGGCATAGAGGCCCTGCAGGGCCCCACAGTTCAGGTATTTTTCAGATATCCCATCAGTAGTGAAGAGCACTACATCGTCGCCCAGGTAGTAGCGGAAGCGCTTCAGCAGGAAACGCAGGTAGTCGTGATCACAGGTAAAGTAGCTGCCATATTCATTTTCAACCTGCAAATTAGAAAAGAAGAGGGGTGCTGTAGTCCCAGCCACTCAGGAAACAGAGGCGCGAGGACCACCTAAGCCCAAGAATTCAAGACTAGCTTGAGCAAGAGCCAAGACCTCTTGGCTCGGTGCCTGTGGCTCAGCAGGCTAAGGCGCCAGCCATGGACACCTGAGCTGGCGGGTTCGAATCCAGCCTGGGCCCCACAAACAAAACAACAATGACGGCTGCAACCAAAAAAAAAAAAAAAAACGGCCGGGCATTGTGGCGGGCACCTGTAGTCCCAACTACTTGGGAGGTAGAGGCAAAAGACTCGCTTGAGCCCAGGAATTGGAGGTTGCTGTGAGCTGTGATGCCACGACACTCTATCCAGGGTGACAGCTTGAGGCTCTGTCTCAAAAAAAAAAGAGCCAAGACCTCGGTTTCTACAAAAAATAGAAAAATTAGCCAGGCATGGTGGCATGGGCCTATAGTCCCAGCTCCAGGAGGCTAAGGTAAGAGGATCACTTAACCTCAGGAGTTTGAGGTTGCAGTGAGCTTTGATGATACCATTGCACTCCAGCCTGGGCAAATGAGTGAGACCCTGTCTCAAAAAAAGAAAGAAAGAGGAAGGAAGGAAGTTAGGAGATCTCAATGTAGCCATTCTAATGCAAGCTTTTTTTTTTTTTTGCAGTTTTTGGCCATGGCTGGGTTTGAACACGCCACCTTCGGCATACGGGGCCGGCGCCTTACTCACTGAGCCACAGGCATCACCCTAATGCAAGCTTTTGTTTGGGGAAAATATCTGAGCTTCATCATTATAAGAAACGACTGTAAAACTCATTTTTCTAAAAAGCAATTCAGCACAAAAGTTACCTTCTACTAACCTTCCCCAGTACCCAGAAATAAAAGGAAAAAAAAAAATCAAATTATTTTTTGGTTTGTAGTGATATTCTCCCCTATAATAGATATTATAAACATTACATAAATAACAACTTCCAATGGTAAAAATATTAGAAAATGGAGAAAAAAGAAAAGAAAATGTAAAAAGTGTGTTAATTCTGTTGCCCACAGATAACCACTGAAAGCATTTTATTATATAGCATCTCAGATTTACAAAGATATACACATACACTAAATATACACATAATACACAATCCTAGCTCACTGCAGCCTTGAACTTCTGGGCTCAAGTGAGTCTTTTGTCTCAACCTCCCAAAGGGCTACAGGCATGGACCACCATGCCTAACTAAAGTTTCTACATTTTTTTGTAGAGATGGGGGTCTTGTTATGTCACCCAGGCTAGTCTCTTGAACTCCTGGCTTCAAGTGATTCTCCTGCCTCAGCCTCCAAACACTGAGATTACAGATATGAGCCACCAACCCAGATTCCTCTCTTTTGGTAAGTTGCATTTAAATGTCTCTATCATTTAGCTGCCAATAAAGCTAAATCTATGGGTCAGCTCTAGCCACTAAGTGGGCCCAGAGCCTCTGTGGCTCACGTTCTTTTCTGCCCACTCCTAATCCTCACTCCAACCTCAGTTTCTTCCTTACAATCTCACCTTTTCAAATCTTATTTATCCACTATTTTCATTGTATTATATACCTTAACATAAACAGGCTTACAAAAAGGCACACACATAATTAGGTTTGGTTTTGAGAGAGAGAAAAGCACACTGGTGTGGTAGCCATGGGCACAAGAGGCAGAGGCTCAAATGACCACATGCAAATCTGAGCTCTGCCACTTCCTACCCGTGGGACTCCACCTGTAAAGCGTATTATGAGGAGTAACTGAGTCAATACGTGACTAGAGCTTTGCACAGTACTCAGCAGCTGGTAAGTGCTCAAAAAGCTGCAGCTAAGACTCTACTCAAGTCCTATGTTGTTGCCAATAAGAAATAAAAAAAGAGGTGTGTGAGAGCTAAGGGTGGAGGTGGGGGAGACAAACAGAAACGGGCTTGAACACCCATAGAAAAAGTCACAGTGACGTTCAGAGGAAGATTGAGTTTTCCAGAGGAGGAGTCGGCAAACTTTTTCAATAAAGGGCTAGAGAATAAATATTTAGGTTTTTCAGCCATAAGGGTCTCTGTCTCAACTACTCCGTTCCACCACTGCAGTAGAAAAGCAGCCACGATCTCCATATAAACAAATGGTGTGGCCAACTGTGCCTTGATCTACAAGAACCAGCAGGGAGTGGCCACAATTTTTAGGTCTTCATTCTAGAGTACCTATCTCCATCCCGTAAGCTCCTTAAGTACCACAGACTTGTAAAGTTGTTTGATCTTCCAAAGGACAGGTCTAAATAGGCTGATTACCTCCTGGTAAATACTGGACTAATTGGATGAACTAAAGTTATAGGCAGAAGGTCACAGCTCCTAAAGAGTTTCCCTGTGGATATTATCAGTGGGTGCTTGAAACTGTTTAGGTGCAGCTAAGGTAGACCTCCCCATCTGCAAATCCCCATAGGTGACACCAGCTCAGCTAATCCCTCCAGAAGACAAACACTTGTATATCAGGCTGAATCATCAGGATAAACAGAGAGGTCGGTATGTATCTGTAAGTCAACAGTGTGAGGGCCCTGACTGCCCTCTGGCAGGGATTTAAGCCTTCTGGTCTGACTCATTTTTACCCTGTTTATAGGTCAAAGCCTTTCTGTGGCCCTCTTAGACTCCTGGGGCACCCAGAGAAAACACCGATATCATGAATTTAAAAAAGCAACCATTTTCTATCCCTCGACATGAATTAAGACAAAGACAGAAACCAGCTTCTATAGAAATCTTTAGGTACAGAAACACTGTCTACAAGTCCCTCAGTTCTTTCTTTATCAAGCCCACCAGCCTCTATTCAATTCCAGCCTCATTTGGTTGGCGTGTGACGTGCAGAAGCGTGGACAGCCAAGGAAATTAGAGGTAGCACAGGTCAGAGATGTAATAAGGCAAGTTGCCATATGTGCTTCCCAAAAGCAGGCACCAACCCAGGGTTCCCAGGGTCCCACAGAAGCCAACAGGGACGGCTTCTGGACAGAGGAAGCTCGTATGCGAACTGAGCCTCCAGAGACAAGTAGGGCAGCCATGAAAGATCACGCACAAAGAATTTTAACTGATGTGAAAAATGCTTATGACATAAGAATGAAGTGCAAAAAGCCACACAGAAAATAGGTAATGCACTGACTCTGAAACGGAAGAAAAAAAATTATAGAAAAATATTCAAGGAAGCTCCCAAAATGTGAAGAGCTCTGCTTCTGGCTCCTGAGGCTTAGTTGACAATTACATTTTCTCTTACTTTGTTTTTCTGTTTTATTTTGGAAAAAAGGGAAATATGGGATTCAGACAGGTGGAGTAAGAGAGGGAGATGAAGGAGAAGAAGAGAAAGAGGAGGAGAAGAAAGAGAAGGAGGAGGAGGGCGGAGTCATCCGGCAGCATCCAGGTAGGTTGAAGTCACCTGGGGGTTGCCAAGGACACGAGAAGAAATGTCTCCAAGTCAGCTGACTTCACTATCCTCCGCAGACTTACACTCGATTACACTTTTGGTCATTTCCATAGCCAAAAGGTGCAGAGACGTGAGCAGAAATTGAAAGTGATTCAAGGAGAAGCAGAGACCGAAAAAGAGAGGCCAGCTAGAAAGAGATCAGGAGAAAGAAAGAAGACACAGAGCACAGGGCAAAGATACACCCAAGTTTCAGATGTGGTGTCTTCATATAGGAAAACATGGCCCCTATCATCTCAACCTGGACAGACTCAGACAAATAAAAGAGGAGCTATGAAGGGCTACTTGTATAGCCCTCTATGCGCAGCAACCCAGGCTCTCTCAAGAAGACATCTCTTGCCACCACGCAGCCTCAGAATCAACACCTGTCACTCTCACCACCTCCGTCTCCCCACAGCCAAGGGACAAAGCAGGGACTGTGCTCTCACCCCACTGTGACCCACCCCTACAAACCTGTCCATAAGAACTCCCATGCTGCTTCCCTGTGATGCTCCAGTCATATATAAATTTATTCTTTTCTTTTTTTTTTTATTGAGACAGAGTTTCACTTTGTTGCCCTCAGTAGAGGGTCAGGGTGTCACAGCTCACAGCAACCTCAAACTCTTGGGAACAAGCAATTCTCTTGCCTCAGCCTCCCTAGTAGCTGGGACTACAGGTGCCCATCACAACACCCAGCTATTTTTAGTAGGTATGGGGTCTCACTCTTGTTCAGGCTAGTCTCAAACAACTAAGCCCGTAATCCTAGGACTCTAGAAGGTGAGCCCAAGAGCCCTTGCTCTTCCTCGGGCTGGTCTCCATTTCCTGAGCTCAAGCAATCCACTTGCCTCAGCCTCCCAGAGTGCTAGGATTACAGGCAGGAGCCACCGTGCCTAGCCTGAATTTACTCTTTTCAATAAGAGCATCCTTGGTGAATATCCAATGAACATGGTTTTTCCGTTTTACTTTAGTAATTATATAAACACCAAAAACTGTCGAAGGTCAAATATCCTGATTTTTAACATGAAATACACGTGACAAACATGACGTGCCCCACAGCAGATCAGTGTTTGCAGAGCCAAGAACACATGGAGGAAGGAGAGTGGGGCAAAAGCAGGGGACAAAACTTAATGGTCCCAACTCCTTTCCCATCCCCGGTTTAACTGACTCCCCAGGCAGTGCAGAGACCAAAACATTTCCATCCTGCTGTATCCCTGCAGCCCGAAGGCAATACCACAGGACAGACAGAGACAAACTTGTCTCAGCAGAAGGAGGGTGCCATCTTCATTCTGAGACCTGCCAGCTAGGTGACCCTGGTCAAGTCACTTAAGCTTTCCAAATTTCTTCACTTAAAATGGCGGGCTGGGTACGGAGGCTCACACCCATAATCCTAGGACTCCAAGGAGGTGAGGTGGAAGGAGCCCTTGAGCTTAGTTGTTAGAGACTAGCCTGAACAAGAGTGAGACCCCATACCTACTAAAAATAGAAAAATTAACTGGGCATTGTGGTGGGCGTCTATAGTTCTAGCCACTTGAATGGCTGAAGCAGGAGGATCCCTTGAGCCCAGGAGTTTGAGGTTGTTGTGAGCTAGGCTGACACCATGGCACTCTAGCCTGGGCAACGGAGTGAGAGACTGGCTCAAAAAAAAAAAAAAAAATTATTATTATTATTATTTTTTAAGAACTGAATAGCATTTGTAAGCCAACAGACCCAGAGCCTGACACATGGCAGGCATTCAGAAATGGAAATATCTTCCCAAAATGTACTTAAAAGCACCGTCTGTGGAGGGGAGGGGGGAGGATGGGTAGAGGGAGGGTAGTTGGTGGATCCACACCCACGATGCATCTTAGAAGGGTACAGGTGAAACTTACTAAATGCAGAATATAAATGTCTTAACATAATAACTAAGAAGATGCCATGAAGGCTATGCTAACTAGTTTGATGAAAATATTTCAAATTGTATATGAAACCAGAACATTGTGCCCCATGATTGCATTAATATACACAGCTATGATTTAATTTAAAAAAAAAAAAAAGTACCGTCTATGGCGTTACCTCTTAAAGAAGCAGACCTGTGAGTCTCACATCTGCATCACTCCTACCACTTACAGAATGTAGAAGGATAGAAACCGCAATCCTCCACCCTCCCACTTGCTCAACTCCAGGCTTACCTGCACTGATATAATTGGCCCTCCGTTCTGATAAAGGAGAGGCTTCATTTTGGGCAGAAGAACCCCCAACCACTTGTCCACAGCCGCAAGGTAATCTGGAAAACAAGAAAGGTGTAACACAATCACAAACCTCGTAATACAAAGAGACACCAACACAACCTTCCCATGCCAGGGCTGGATGCAGAGATCAGGATAGGACTGGATTCAACAACCTTCTGAAGGGGGCAGCTACACAACTAGACGTCTGATAAAAGTTGTTCTGTAGGCTCGGCGCCTGTGGCTCAATGGGCTAAGGTGCCAGCCATGTACACCTGAGCTGGCAGGTTCGAATCCAGCCTGGGCCCGCCAAACAACAATGACAGCTGCAACCAAAAGATGGCCGGGCGTTGCGGTGGGTGCCTGTAGTCCCAGCTACTTGGGAGGCAGAGGCAGGAGACTCCCTTGAGCCCAGGAATTGGAGGTTGCTGTGAGCTGTGATATCATATAGCTCTATCCAGGGTGACAGCTTGAGGCTGTGTCTCAAAAAAAAAAAAGTTGTTCTGTAAAATAGTTGTCTCCTCTGCTGAGCTCCTCTGAGGACAACTATCCCTGGTATCCCTCTGCTATTGTTTAAACATATGTCCCACCAAAACTCACACTCAAGCTGAATCCCCACGGCAGTCATGTTGAGAGGTGGGGCCTTTAAGGGCTGATGGGGTCATGAGGGCTGAGTGGATTAATCCACATCACTGGAGTGGGACTGGTGGTTTTTTAAGATGAGGAGGAGGAGAGACCTGAACTAGCACACTCAGCCTCCTCAGCACACGATGCCCTGTGTCCTCTCAGGACTCTACAGAGTCCCTAGCAGGAAGGAGTCTCACATCAGATATGCACCCTTGACCTTGGACTTCTCAGCCTCCATAACTGTAAGAGATAAGTTTCTTTTCTTTATAATTTATTCAGTTTTAGGTATTCTATTGTAAGCCATTGTCCTTGCCACAGGACACAAAGGTTAGAATACAGGAGGCATCTGAGCAACGTTCACTGAACAAAGAAAAGAGTGACTGGGCTCGGCGCCTGTGGCTCAACGGGCTAAGGCGCCAGCCACGTACACCTGAGCTGGCGGGTTCGAATCCAGCCTGGGCCCGCCAAACAAAAATGACGCTGCAACCAAAAAACGGGCATTGTGGCGGGTACCTGTAGTCTCAGTTACTTGGGAGGTGGAGGCCAGAGCCTCGTTTGAGCCCAGGAATTGGAGGTTGCTGTGAGCTGTGATGTCACAGCACTCTATCCAGGGTGACAGCTTGAGGCTCTGTCTCAAAAAAAAAAAAAAAAAAAAAAAAGAAGAGAGTGACTGAATACTGTGTCCTTCCATCGGTTCTAGGAAGGCTTTTTCTTTCTTTTTAAAATTAAGTTCTAATAAAGTCTATATTTACATTGTCAAATGTGAATAATAAAATCACGTTACATAAAATTGCCACAAAGATTAAATGAGATACTACGTGTGAAAACACTAATAATATACTAAAAGTATGAAAGATGAGGGTAACAGGCTAAGAGGGAACATGTCTAGTGTGTCACATACTGGCCTTTTATGCAGGAATCTTAATGCTGACTGCTGCTATAACCTCCACTACCACTGCCACCATCCCCAGGAGAAAATGAAGCCTTCAGAAGACAGAAATGCAGCTAAATGAGACCTTCTGACTGATCAGGATTTACTCGCTAAAATAATCTCTATTGATTTAAAAAGATGGGGGAAAGAAACTACCATTCCCCTGTCACTCTGTAAAAGTAGATAAAGAAATAGGTGTCACTGCAGGTATCAATCTGGTGACACTCTCCCCGACATGGTGTCTGCCACTCTGGCGAGTGAGAAGCTCATATGGCACCATGTGACATATTAAATATACAGGAAGAGAATGTATTGCAGTCAGCTGGTCAACCGCAACCGGGGCTCAATGCCAATTCAAAGAGTTACCAGTTTATCAACAAGATCTGGTCAAAGAGTTCAAGAAAGCCTTATTTCCTACTAGCTCAATGTCTGCTGTGACGCAGTGGACAGTGATTAACACTCAGACTTTCATTAAACTTTCAGAAGTATTTGTACAGAAGCCTTCAAATACCTGACCCTTTGGGTATAAACTGTCTAAGCTTTTATAAATTCTCTCAAGACATCTGTAAAAACTTACCTGGGTCGGAAGAGCGGAGAATCATAGATTCTTCCTCTAACAGCCAAGCAGGTAATCCTCCCTAGGATGGGGGTAGGGGGAGGGCAGGGAAAGCCATTACAATGTCCATTTCATGAAAGGAGTTCAGGGAAATAGAAATTAGCAGCCTTAGAATTTGGAGGAGACACATATTAGCAGTGATGGAAAAGAAAGGAACTTCAGGGAAAGGGGGTATTTGAGCTGGACTTTCTCGTTTACAACTTTCAGAGAAATTAGAAATTGGAATGTGGCAAAATTAAGATCACTCTGCATGAATGCCAAGTTTGAGAAGCTTTTGACGTACATTATTCCACTCAATTTCACAACTACCCCGTGAGGTAGACAGAACAGACAGCATCAACTGTTGTTTACAGATGAGGAAACTCTCATGTGAGTGACCACCAGGAAGAGAGCAGCTGTTCCCCTCTACCTGGGCACCTTCCTCACCTAACACACACCAGGGCCAGGAACAGTCACAGGCTCGATGTCATCTGGAACTAAAGCCTTGAATTCACTTTGCCCCCGAGCCCTTGCCCACCAGCCCATCCCATGCATGCACACCGGATAGGCAGAGCCCTCTCTAGCCTCCTCACTCACCATGTCCCACTCCGCACAGATGTAGGGCCCAGGCCTTAGGATAACTAGCAGTCCAAGTTCATGTGCCAGTTGAATAAAATACTCCACATCGTGGTCCTCAGAAAACTGGTACTTCCCTGGCTGGGGCTCGTGGAAGTTCCAGGGCACATACCTGCCAAGACACACATAGCCCCTTCCTGCACCTCGGCAGAGTTAAGAAGGAGGCGTGGGACGAGGGGCCTTCTCAGTACTGTTGCTGACATACCCAGGGGAAGGAGAGGAGGCCTTGTTAAGAAAAATGAAGCAGAACTTGAATAGAAGGCAAAAGGATGACTGCATCTCCTTCCCGTGGTATACTGGAGGATTGCCCAGTGGGCCCTTCATTCTCTAGGGGAAAACTTTGATTGACTTACTGTTTACTATTAATAGGGGACTCTAAAATTACAGACTTGTAGATTTTAGTCTGATAGTGGTACAAACAAATAATTGTTACACAAAGAGGTCAACTCTAAAAGTTAACTCTTCCATTCACTGCCTTTTATGATCTTGACCAGTTGTTTCAGTGTCCTTTCTTTCTTTCTTTCTTTTTTTTTTTTTTAAAGGGATTAGGTCTTCCCTTGTCATCCAGAGTGCAGTGGCAGATCACTGCAACCTCCAACTCCTGGGCTCAAGCAATCTTCCCAGTTTGAAATTACAGGTATACGCCACTGCCCGCCCAGTTTTATCTCTGAAGACACATTTATTTCAGCGTGCCTTTCTTGGTTGACTATAAACCTTTCTTTCTTAAACTCTCCTTTGAACCTGTTCACTATGTATTTGTTTGTAAGATATGTTTTTGGCTTTTTATCATAATGTTTTGTGTAAATGACTGGATTGAGGGCCTCTGTGAAAGATAAGGATAAACAGCTCAAAATTCTGTCCTCCTACATGAATTTCTGAACTGTCTGTGAACGTAGACCCACGTGGAAATTTTTACAGCAGCTATGCAACCTAATCAAACTTGGTGGGGACACTTTAAAAAGAAAATCTGGGCTCGGTGCCTGTGGCTCAACGGGCTAAGGTGCCAGCCACATATACTGGAGCTTGCGGGTTCGAATCTAGTCCAGGCCACCAAACAACAATGACGGCTGCAACAACAAAAAAAAGGCTGGGTGTTGTGGCAGGTGCTTATAGTTCCAGCTTCTTGGCAGGCTGAGGCAAAAGAATTGCATAAGCCCAAGAGTTTGAGGTTGCTATGCACTGTGACGCCACGGCACTCTACTGAGGGTGACATAGTGGGACTCTGTCTCAAAAAACAAACAAACAGGGCGGCTCCTGTGGCTCAGCGAGTAGGGCGCCGGCCCCATATACCGAAGGTGGCGGGTTCAAGCCCGGCCTCGGCCGAACTGCAAAACAAAAAAATAGCCGGGCGCTGTGGCAGGCGCCTGTAGTCCTAGCTACTAGGGAGGCTGAGGCAAGAGAATCGCTTAAGCCCAAGAGCTGGAGGTTGCTGTGA
>CAUYON010186230.1:0-15990 GCA_963573935.1 Arctocebus calabarensis
CTGTAGTCCCAGCTACTAGGGAGGCTGAGGCAAGAGAATCGCTTAAGCCCAAGAGCTGGAGGTTGCTGTGAGCAGTGTGACGCCACGGCACTCTACCCAGGGCTATAAAGTGAGACTCTGTCTCTACAAAAAAAAAAAAAAAGCAAATAAGGCATTGGGAGGGATTCTAGAAAGGGTGAAGGTGTTGGGCTTCTTCCCTGGGGCAGGAACTCTGCTCAGTGCTTCATGTGTTATCTCTTAATTCTTACCACCCTGGGAGGTAGTAGTAACACCATTTTTCAGATGGGAAGACTGAAGTTCAAGGAGATGCAGTAACTTGCCCAGGATCACGTGGCTCAAAATTGGCAGGGGCAGGACTTGATCTGAGGCTTGGGATTGGGGGGCTGGGAGAAAGCTTTCCAGAAGGAGAGCAGCCTGTTCAAAGGCTCAGAGAGGGAAGGCCAAGATGAGTGTGTGGAGGAGAAAGATGGATTGGATGGGGTAAGGAGTACATAGGGAAGGCACGAGTTTGCCCTTTGAAGCCAGAGCAGTCTCTCTGACAGGCTAGAGAAAGATGCAGCAAGACCCTGCTTGCAAACTGGTTGGGGCTCCAGAATCTTCCTTACCAGAAAAGGCCACAGTTATTCTTCTGCATCTATACCAATTAACATGCTCAGTCTCCTCTTCCCAAGGTTTAAGGACAGAGAAGGTAAAAAAGATGGCGTCTCCCCCCCCTCCTTGCTGCAGAGGCAGAGATGTCAGAGAGACTGAGAGTGATGTCACCTGGTGACCCAGGTTTCTCACCATCCTTCTTCCAAAGAGCAGCTTTTTGAGAATCACTTGTCCAAGTGATCTGCTTGAAGCCTTTATATCACAGACGCTGCAGCTGTCACCTAGCTGTGGCCTTTCCAAACCTTACCTACTTTTGGCTCTCAATGAGGTATCAGCCTCAAATTCTCCTGTGTCCAGCACTTGGCACAGAGACCCTCCCAGTTCCCCAGACCCCTACTGGCTGTGGCCTCCATGTGGGCAGCCGGGCCCAGCTGGAATAACATGCTCATCTCCCTCCCTCCCTCCCACCAGCTCTGGACTATTTATGGCTCACAAGGGCCTTCACACCCATGAGCTCACTGGAGCCTTCTCCACCCGCCCTGGGAACCCAGCAGGGCAGGCACCATTAACTCCATTTTGCAGATGGGGAGACTGAGGCTAAGAGCTCTCTCCACTGAGTTCCCTCAAAGCCCACCCATCTGACTCCTTAGTCTGAAACTCTTCTCAATTTCTCCAGGAGGATAGCCCAAATTCAAAGTAATGGAGTTTCAGGCCCAAGCCAGGGTAGGGAATAGGAGGTAGGATCTAGTGAGTTAGCCTGTTCCCAGGAGCCGGAAGAAGCCTCCAAGGCAGTGAGCCAGGATAGTGGGGGTGGAGGGAAGTTTTTATGGCTGCAGCCACTGGCTGGACGAGAGGCTGGCAAGAGCATCTTTGGAGTGGATGTGGGGGGGCAAGAGAGTCTGCAGACGGGGGGGCGTCTTGGCTGGGAGCACACTTTGGGTGTGCTCCCTAGGCAACCAGGGTGACTATATACCGGCTGCAGCTAGAGGGCTACCAGGTAGACACCAAATGAGACTTCCCATCTGGAGACTCTGCTTAGGCAGAATTCCTCTGCCATGTGAGCAGGGTCCAGTCCAAGCCTGCCCTTGCCATCTCCCACAAGGATTATAGCACTTCACAGTTCTCACCTCTCCTTGCCTCCTGTGTGTCTTCCATGAATTTGTTCCATCCTTGCGTCCTCCCAGTCACCCATGCTCCAGGTTGTACTCTCTTCTTCCCTCTTAGCCAGTACCAAAGCCCCCAAATCCCCTTCTAGAAGCCTTCTTTAATCTTCCTCAGATTCTGGACATGACTCTTCTCTCAGCCCAGGAAGCAATAGTTTGAATATTCTATTGTCTGAGATCCTGTATTTAAGAGAGGATTCTGATTCCCCCATAAAACTCTGGGGACAAGGACCCTGTCTCCCCCATGGAAAAGTGCAAGTCTCCTTCCTCTAGCTGTGCCACCTTCCGCCTGGGCAGGCTCTGCCCATAGGGGGCGCCCAAACAGTGTTGTTGAGTCAAGGCATCCTTGCAGCAGCTGGAGCAGGCGAGGTGGGAACTACCTGCAGTGAGATGGATCTGGGCTATGCAGATGTGTCTCAAAGTTCCAGCTTCCACTTCAATTGGCCTTGTGACTAACGGGAAGGGAGATAATTTAGATGAGAGAATAAGCCTCTTGTTTGGGGTAGAACACTGGGGACTAGACTGACCTCTAAAGAGGCCTCCTTGACATTCCAGGCTCAGGGTGGGTGAGAGGCTGGAGGTGCTCACACAGCCCACAGTGAACGCAAATCTCTTCTGGCCCTCCCCTGAACATTCTGGTTTTCATGGGTACAGGCCTCAAACAAGTAACCCCAATTTTCTTCCCTAAGTCTTATGGAAAGAGTGGTGAGTCAGTTGTGGCCATGAACTCATCCTAGGCAGTAAAAATAGGAAAACAAACAGGCCTCTCCTCTAGGAATGGGGAGAAGGAAGGATCAGGGAAAAATGGGGTTTTCCCCCTGTTAGGCAGAAAGGATCGCCATCTTTTGAAGTCTCTGAGTGAGGCAGGCGTCCTTATGGTCCCTAGAAACTCAACCACATCAAAGCTACCCAAGGAAGGTGGCTTAAGAGGGATGCTGTGTCACCCACACAGTCACAGTCACACAGAGTGACACAAGTCCACAAGTCCCTGAGAGAAACACAGTGACACAACGAGTCCCTCAGAGGAACACACAATGACACACAGTTGAGGGCCCAACATTCAGCTATGTACATGACACGCAATGCCAGTAACCCACCAGGCAGTGCCATAGATTCAGGCCCACAGGAAAAAGCACAGCCAGACTCTTGCAGGTTTCCTGGAGACACTATCACAGAATCCACAGCTTCTGTCTCCATGCAGAGTTGCACGCAGATCCTACACAGCTCCACAGACAGCCACTTTGAGAGCTCTTCTCTGAGAGTCACACACCTTGCACAGACAACGCCCATTTCTACGTAGATAGTCACACAAACATACAACCACACAGTCACATGCAGCCACAAGCACATAGCTCCCATACAGTGCACAGAGCCACACCCAAGCCACAAAGAGTCACACGTACACAGTCTCAGTTACACACTAGTCACATGGTCACAGTCACAGCCACAACATCCATACAATCATGCAGCCCCTTTCTGCTCTTGGAACTCCTGGGGCTAAGATCCAATGGCAATTGGCCTCATGGGGGGATGTGCTCTAGGGCTGTCGTCCCTCCTTTTGGCTGCATCTCCCTGGCCATCTTGCATTCTAAGATTTGGTATTCTCCTATTTGGTATTCTCCAGGCTTTGCTGAGACCCCACAGCCTTTTTTTGGAGGTGGTTGAGAACAATCACATTAAGCACTTTCCTCTGACAGGCAGTCCCTGGGTTACAGAGGAGATAGGTCATGTAAGTTTGTTCTTAACTTGAATTTGTATGTAAGTTGGACCAGTTACATTTACCTATTACCTGTACCAGCCTTTGTTAATAAGTGGGAGTTGTACATAAGTTGGATGTTTGTAACTCAGAGACTGCCTGTATTCAGCACCATCATTTGGCCCTATGTGCCAGGCACCCTGGTAGGTGCTGGTGAATAGAGAGGTTATTCTAAATCAGACTGAAATTTTTCACCAGTGTAATGGTGGTATCCAAATGTGTGCCTATGTGACCCTCCACAGAACTAGCCCCAAACACCTACTTGCCCTGGTGGAGTGGTCCCCTGTGGATCTAATACTTCAATCTCATTTTTTTCAGAAGGCATTTCCAGGAGAATGACTGCTTCTCATGTGATTGATACAACCTCTGATGGAGACAGGGGGCACAGACTCAGGAAAGACTCCCCTGTGAACTTGGCATTCCATTTTACATTTCTGTGGGAGTGAGCCTTGAGAGGCAGGTTGAAAAACCACTACGTACTAGGGGAGAGTCAGGATTTTATCCAATTACAGCATGTCATCCTGGGCCAGGCTTGTCCCCTCTCTGGCTCAGCTTCTCCAGGTGTATAGGTGCTGGGCTAAATCAGTTTCTCACCAGGGGTGCTCATTATTATTATGCAGATTTCTAGGCTCATCTTATTGATCCCAGAATTTGAGACCCACTGATTCTGGGGACCTCTGAGATGCTTTCCACCTCCAAAAAGGACCAAGGGCTATCTGGAGGTTGCAAGAGCCCCTCCCAGCCAGGGAGACTGTCATGCTGGAGTCACTGCCACCCTCCAGGAGGTGCCACATCATCTCACTGGTTTAGAGGCTTGGGCTGGTTAAAAGCTTGTGGTTAGAACAGGTAATGGCCAAATCAGAACTCTTAGGCCCTGTTTGTGGCCGAGGCTAGGCTTTCAGGGTAGGCTAGGGTATGTGGGGACGCCTCATACCTTTTCCAGGGCTCATGATGCCCAGGTCTTCCAGGAACCTGAAGAGTCCCTGACTCAAACCCAGGTCTGGGTGGCCTTGCCAGGGGCAGGGCAAAATAGGAAAAGTCCATGGGAGAGTCTCAAGTACATAGGGATGTGAATGAGGTTTCTGTTTCTTTTCTTTTTTTTTTTTTCTTTTGAGACAGAACCTCAAGCTCTGGAGAGAGTGATGTGGCATCACAGCTCACAGCAACCTCCAATTCCTGGGCTCAAGCGAGTCTCTTGCCTCCACCTCCCAAGTAGCTGGGACTACAGTCGCCCGCCATAACACCCGGCTATTTTTTGGTTGCAGCCGTCATTGTTGTTTGGCGGGCCCAGGCTGGATTCGAACCCGCCAGCTCAGGTGTATGTGGCTGGCGCCTTAGCCTGTTGAGCCACAGGCGCCGAGCCTCTGTTTCTTTTTAATTCAGTCTCCTACGTGAAGTCAGTCTGCTTCCTGGTTCCTACTTAGCGCCTTTCCTGATGCTTATGGAATAGAATCATATTCAAAATTGGTGGGACATTAGTGCATACCTAGCCCATTTCTCCAGCTCATGACGCAGCTCCTTGACTACTCTATATTACAAAAAAAGCTGCTTTGTTGGCTATCCATGTGCTGGGCAAATTAGAAAAATGAGGCTCAGAAATTCTAAGCCACCTGTCCCAGGTCCTTTACCTCGTTAACAGCAGAACTGCCATTCACACCTGCTGCTGTCTTCTCCAAAGTCTGGAATCTCAGCCCCATCTCACAGCATCTCCTGTGATCCACAGCAAGCCTCTTTTGGACACCTCCAGCAATGGGGACTCCCAGACACTTACTGAGGGCAGATTGTATACGCACATTTTGGAGGAAGCAAAACTCAATGAGAGGTGAACCTACACCCCAGAATGTTGTATTCCAACAGAGGAAATAAGAGATGAGATAACTACTCAGCATAAGATAGAAGAAGTGGATGCCTATGACAGAGCAGAGAAGGCGCTGCTTTTGAAAGCCCAAATTGTTAAAAATGTCTTCCTTGGCCCGGAGCAGTGGCTCATGCCTGTAATCCTAGCACTCTGGAGGCCGAGGCGGGTGAATTGCTTGAACTCACGAGTTCAAGATCAGCCTGAGCAAAAGTGAGACCCTGTCTCTACAAAAAATTTAGAAAAACTGAAGCAGGAGGATTGCTGGAGCCCAACATTGGAGGTTGATGTGAACTATGATGCCACGCGCTCTACCCAGGGTGAGCGCTGGAGACTTTGTCTCAAAAGAAAAATGTCTTCCTTATACTGAATCTAAATCTACATTCCTGCAGTTTCCATTTGGCTCTCTGTATTCTGGCCTCAAAGGTCACACAGAATTAGTTTGAAGCCCTTCATTCTTTTCCAGACAATTCTCTCACATCCTCAATGCCTACTTCCCATGGGGCCTGTGGCCTTATTTCTCTCCAAGTCTTGACTTCTGTGGTTATACTACTGTCTTGCAGAGATTGGGGCATCTCAAGACCTTGTCTCTAAAAATAGTTGGGCATCAGGGCTGGCACCTGTAGTCCCAGCTACTTGGGAGGCTGAGGCAAGAGAATCACTTGAGCCCAAGAGTTTGGAGTTGCTGAAAGCTATGACACCATGGCACTCTACCAAGGGCGACAAAGTGAGACTGTCTCAAAAACGAAAAAAGATTGGCTCGGTGCCTGTGGCTCAGCGGGCTAAGGTGCCAGCCATGTACACCTGAGCTGGTGGGTTCGAATCCAGCCTGGGCCTGCCAAACAACAATGACGGCTACAACCAAAACAAAAAAAAGAAAGAAAATGGCTGAGCGTTGTAGCAGACGCCTATAGTCCCAGCTACTTGGGAGGCAGAGGCAAGAGACTCGCTTAAGCCCAGGAATTGGAGGTTGCTGTGAGCTGTGATGCCATGTTACTCTATCCAGGGTGACAGCTTGAGGCTCTGTCTCAAAAAAAAAAAAAAAAAATTGGGGGGTGTCACTCAGGCCACCATCAGTCCCTTCATATAGCCCAGATGTTCCTTCAGGTTTGTGCAACAGCCATTTTCTGCCAGCTCTGTCCCCATCTCTTTTCCCCCTATTCAGAGGCAATTGAGCTGCTCTGGAAAAATCCAGAGAAACCCAGAGTCAGGAGGCTGGGGTTCCAATCCCAGCTGTGCCACTTATTGGTTGTGCAATGTTGCACAAGGTTCTGAGCTGCTCTGAGCTTTGGTTTCTTCATCTGTGAAATGGGGACAGCAATACTTGCCCCACCTGACAGGGTGGTAGGGATTAGCTGAGATCCCAAGTGTGAAAGTATTTCATATGCCACCAAGGGGGAAGACCCTCACCAGCTTACCTGTATTTAGGAGGAGCTGAGCATGGCTTCAGTATTAGTCAGAGAATAAAGGCTACTCTGTATACCTCCAGAATGCCATGCACAGAGCCAGGTACCATGAGGGCGAGGAGCTGAGGAAGGCAGGGTGCTGCCCTGCACGAGTGACACCTCCAGCCACCACCAAATCCTTAGCAACAAAAGCTTTTTAAACAAAATGAGTGGTGGCACCTGTGGCTCAAGGAGTAGGGTGCCGGCCCCATATACTGGGTGTGGTGGGTTCAAGCCCAGTCCTGGCCAAAATTGCAAAATAAATAAATAAAATAAACAAGTTAAGCATGGCACCCTTCAGGTAGGTTGAGTGGTAGAGATAGGCACATCCCCATGAGTGAGCCAAGGGAACCAACAAAAAAAGGATAGTTAATATATGTGAAACACCTACTATTCACAGTCACTTAGATTAATTGGCTGAATCTTAACAACTTTTTGAGGTTGGAGTGATTATTATGCCCATTGTCTTTTTTTTTTTTTTTTTTAGACGGAGTCTCAAACTATCGCCCTGGGTAGAGTATGGTGACATCACAGCTCACAGCAACCTCCAACTCCTGGGCTTAAGCTATTCTCTTGCCTCAGCCTCCCAAGTAGCTGGGACTACAGGCGCCCGCCACAACAATGCTCAAATATTTTTTGATTGTAGTTGCCATTGTTGTTTGGCAGGCCTGGGCTGGATTTGAATCTGCCAGCTCTGGTGTATGTGTCTAGCACCTTAGCTGCTTAAGCTACAGGAGCCAAGCCTATTAAGCCCATTTCACAGATAAGGAAACTGAGGCACAGAGAAGTTTTATTTGCCTAAATCAGTAAAGGATGGAGTTGGGATTAGAATTCAGATCTGCATGCATGGTTCCCAAACTGGAATCTTAGCTGTGTTAGGCAGACACTACCATTTATAGCCCCTATGCAAAGGAGGGAGGAAGAAGTGGCCCTTTGGCAGGAGCCTACCTCCTGAATGTCCATTCCTGCCTTAGGACTTCTGATAAATATAAACAAAGGTACAACATTTCACTCATCCTCATGCATTCATTTAGTGCTTGTTTACTGAGCATTTATTATGTGCCTGACCCTGTGCTGGGTACTATGTTCACCAAGGTGAAAACTGCATCTCTGCCCTTGTGGAGCAAACCCATCCAAGAGCATATGATTGAGAGGGATGACACAGCTGAATACACACTCCAGGCAAATCCAAGGGGGCATTTATAGTTCTGAAAGAAGGAAGTCAGAGGAAGATGTCATAGAATCCATGAACTGTCAGATGAGGGAAGCAAAAAATCATATGGGCAGCAAATGATTCCATTCAAGTAAAGTTCACAAGCAGGTGAAAGTTTCAGATATAGGTGATAAAACTATAAGGAAAAGTAGGAAGTGATTAACTTACAAGCTGGGATCCTAAGGGGGAGGAGAGGATTTCGATCGAGGAGGGTCCCCTGTGTTCCGGGGGGACTGGTAAAGTTCTATTCTTGGTGTGGGTACCTAGTTTATCAGTATTCCTTAACTCTGGGTGTTTTAGTTCACCTTCCCCCCATAATTTTAATATACATAAATTGCCAGATTCACAGTTAGGTGAGACCTAGGCCAGTCTCCTGAGGTACCCTACACAAACTCTGTACCTAGTAGGTGCTTACATGGCGCACTGAAGGAGCTGGAAGTGGGGTGTGTGGTCTGCCCAGATGGGAGAGGTGTGGCCTCAGGTCTGAGACCAGAGTTCACTTACTCGCTGAAGTCCTTGAGGACTGAGAGAACTAAAGGCTTCTCTCCCATTACTGTCTAGATACCTGAGGAAAATTGTTCCCCTAAATTGAGCCCCAGACTCCAGAATTAGCTCCCCCGTCCCTCAGCCCAGCACTAAACCACCAAATAGTGGGAAGAGGACTGGGGTAGAAGGACTGGCTTGGCAATCCAGCTCTGTACACACTAGTCAGGTTTTCCCTGGCAAGGTACTTCATGACACAGGCCTAGTGTTTTCATCTGTAAAATGGTGCTAATAAACCATCGACTTCACAAATTATTGAGGCCTCAATGTATCTATGGATGTCAAACTGCTTTAGGTAATGCCACATACTTGTGTACTTATAAATGCCCAGGCATTCCTCCTGTCTCCCCCTGCCCCCACCCCCTGCTGATTTTGCTAGGACTCAGAATAAATCCTTAGTCTGATTTAGAAAGTCCTCAACCCCAGCTCCAGGTCCTCTCAACTCACGATCTGCGATTGAGCTTCAGGGTGATTCCAAGAGCAAGTTCCCCAAGTTGGAGGAAGCCAGCTGGGGAGGTGGCATTCCAGGCGGCATGTCAGAGGGTGAGTCAGGGCTGGGGCAGCCCTCCCTCTTCCTGGAGGTGGGGGAAGGCCTGTCATACTGTCTTCTGGCTGAGGGCCCAGACTGGGTTGCTCTCATTTGCATATATTTGCATATATGCAAGTTTCACCTGTGCACACTGGCAGGACTGGGAAAGGCACCTGTGCAGGGGCAAACCAGTCCACATGATGCCTGCAGGAGCATCTAATCAAGAATCCCAATCCATGGACTATCCACCCATCAAATACCTGAATCTCTAAACCAAACACATGACTTTTTTCCCAGGTCCCTTGGATTGCCTAGGCCAGGAACTTCAGAGTCATTTTTGCTTCTGCCCTCCTCTGGTACAGATGCCAGGCCCAGAAGGGTTTGGCTTGTGTGCTATGCTTCTCACCCACCCTTCTCATCCTTCCTGTCCTTTTCCTTGCTTCTGCTATTGCTTCTTGGGCCTTTCCTCCTCACTTTATGCTTGACCTATCACCACAGCCTCTTAACTGGGCTCTCTGCCTCCTAACTCTTCTCTCCCCAACTCACCCTGGTACCCGCGATGCTCCTCAGCTTCCATCCTGGTCTTTCCCATTGCCCATGAGCCCATTTGAAGCTCTCAATTAGTGTTTAAGATCCTGATTGTAAGTCTAATTCTTTCTCATTCATTCATTCATTCTTTCTTTCTTTCTCTTTCTTTCTCTCTTTCTCCCTTCCTTCCTTCATTTTTCTTTCTTCCCTTCATTCTTTCTTTTTCTTTTTTGAGAGAAGGTCTTTCTCTATCACCATGGCTATAGTACAGTGGTGTCATCATAGCTCACTGAAACCTCAAATCTCTGGGCTCAAGTGATCCTCCCACCTCAGCCTCCTGAATAGTTAGAACTACAGGTATACACCAGCATGCCTGGTTAATTTTTAATATTTTTTGTAGAGATGGGGTCTTGCTCTGTTGTCTGGGCTGGTCTCAAACTCCCGGCCTCAAGTGATCCTCCTATCTTGGCCTCCTAAAGTCCTGGGATTATAAGCATGAACCACCATGCCAAGCCTCAGCTCTTTCCCCACTCCTCTCTTCCAACCAAAATGACATAGGCCTTGCACACAACTTTTCTGTGTCTCATTTATAAAATGGGAATAAGAATAGGACTCCATTGCAGGGTTGTGTGAAGTGTTCAAAGAAAATGCATGCAAGGCATGTCTAGGGCAAACACCCACATTAAATGGGAGCCATAATTAATATTATTGGTTCTCTTATCACTATTCAGGGCACTCCTCTCCTGGGGTCCCTCCCCCTTCTCAGCCATCTTCAGCCCTTATTGAGTGGTGGCTCTCCAAGTAAGATAATCCCTTTGGTAGCTAAGAAGACAAGCTGACCTGGGTTCCAATTCCAAGGAAGTTATTTGGCCTTTTTGTGCCTCTATATCCTCATCTGTAAAATGAAGATAATATTGGTATAACACATATTCTTATATACACAGAGTGTATCAAATAGAATTCTTGTGATGGCCAAATAAACTGATATATGTATGGGCTTAGCACAGTGCTTGAAGCACAGGCAACACTTAAATGTTCACTGATATTATTATCATTATTATTCGTGTGTTACTCAAGGCACAAGGCTTCAGATCACCACTGCTCCTCTTCTTCACCAAAGGCCCTGGGACAGGCTCTGGAAGGTTCCTTAGTGGTGCCTCCAGAAACAATGCCTTCATCTGGATCCTCTTTCCACTCATCCATAGGGCTACTACCCCTCCCTCCTTTTCCTGTGGAAAGCAACTGAGGTAGCCCGTACCCCACTGGGTTGCCCAGTGGTTGGGAATGTGGGGCTGAGCTCCTCCTCCCCACTAGTTCTAGGGTACCTGCCAGAATTGGGCTGCAGAAGAGCTGTTTCTCCAGCCTGAACAGGTGTGAGGTAGCTCAGAGGTAAGGAGGGGTCTGCAGGGAGGGGAGGGGAAAACTGATCTGAGAAGGTGGAAATGGGCAACTCAGGAAAACTCTGATGGCCACTGACTGCACTCAGGCCTCTCCCCACCCAGCCAGGCAAACCCTCCTCCATTTATCTGCCCACTTCCTTCCCTACCCCACCCCAACACATCCTCCAGCCTTTTCCAGGCAGCAGTTGGTGAATTTCCAGTGTGTGATCTTTTTCCAAAGAGAATTAATGAGGGCAACTGACGACTGAGGGTAGAAGCTGGCAAAGGAGGTGTGCCAGTCCCCACCCCCTCCTTAAACTGTGGAGAGTGGGCCGGGTCCCTCCTCCGGAGAGTGGAAGAGCGAGTAAGGACTGAGTTGCTCCTCATCCTACCGCCATCTGCCCTCCTCCCCCACATCACACACACACTAGGTCTGGGAGCTGGAGCCCAAGGCGAGGATACACAGAGAAATGCCCCGTGTGAGGGTTGAGGGGGGAGGGAGGTGTAATTGTGATTATTTTTCTTCCATTGAGGAAAAGGGGTGTGGATCCGTCTGTGCGCCCGCGCAGTCCTCCTGCCCCCCAAGACAATCTTGCCCCCATTCTTCCAGGCCCACACCAGCAGAGGTAAGGCTGTCCTCTACTGCCCAACTTTACAGCACATACGAGGATGGATTTAAGCACCTAACCAACTCTTTTTTTTATTAAAGAAAAGCAATCCAGACTTCAAAGGGTCTGATCTGGGAGTCAGAAAATTAAACCAATAACCCCGCCGTTACAGCCCTTCCGCCAAATCAAATGGGTCCAGAAAAGGAGCGAGTAATGCCTGTGTAAGGGGGAGTTACGCGTGGTGGTATGTGCTGTGTAACGTGTATTGTGTGTGATGTGGTTGTGTGGTTGCCTTTGGAGTGTGTGCTGAGGCTAGCGAGTTGTGGGAGTGCGTGTCTGTTTGTCTGTAAGTATGTGCTGTGCGCAGGTGCACACACTCGCTTCGTTGTTGCGGGCTAGCTGAACATTCCAACTCCTACCATGTCCTACCTCTGGTTTTCATCCCGGACCTGGCGATGAAGATGTCGGAAGAACGCCCTAGTTTCTGTGCCCAGGTCGGGGAAGGTATGAGGTTCTGCGCCGAGCTGCCTTCGTTTGGGGGCGCCGCGAATTCGCTGCAGCCGGGTTGGCCTCAGAGGCTCCGGCCAGCTCGTCGCGTCACCTCCCCGGAGCGCCTGGCACGCCATCCCGCGGTCTGTAGGCCCAGCTCCACTTCCCTCCGGCTCCTCGGGTCTAGCCTGGGACACCATGCGGAGAACTTCCTCTCCCTGTGTCACCGAGCCTGGCGCCTACGCGCTCGCTCTCGCTGGCCATTCCCGGCTCCCGCGCTGGGCGAAGTCCAGCGCTCCCGCGCCTTCAAGGCACGCTCAAAACCTCTCCACTTACGTTAACCGTTTTCTTGTTTTTGAAGGGAGGGTCCGCGTCCAAGAGTTGCTCGTAGTTTTGTTTGTAATGTGTTTGGTGACTTCATATACACGTGTACTTAAAACATCCCAGTCAATATCAAAGAGATTTCCTGGAGCAGAGGCTGAAATTTGGCAGTAAAGCACACAGGAGTCCTGGAGAGCTTTGCAGAGGGTGGAGCTGGAGACCTCAGTGGGGAGCCTAACAGCACAGCGGAGACGGGATCCAGGTGCTGACCCCACGGCCTCTCCCCTCCTCCCGGAGCTTCTCCAGGTTATTTGTAAAATGAGGCGGGAACTCCCCCAATCCCAGGGAAAGCTCCCAGGGGAGCGTGGAGGTGAGCGCCAGTCGACGTGCTCGGCTGAGCTTGCCGTGATCTTAGTAACCAGCCCGCCACCTGGCTTGCACCGGCGATTAAATGCTCCATCACAAAGAGGAAAAGAAGTGCAATCATCCAAATTTCAGGAAAAGTCAAATCAGAGGAGACACAGGCTTCTACAGACTGCTCCTTCTCCAGGCCTCATTCAATTTGGTGGCTCTATCCACTGCTCACCGACCAGAGCCGAGGGAGCCTGAAGAAACTACTTTCCTTTCATCCCCACATCCACTCACCCCTCACCCCGTGCCACACCGAATTATTCATGAAGTTTCCCAAACCGGGTTACCAAGAAAGGCCCCGCCAAGTCAATTAAAAATCCACTGAGAACAGGAAAAAAAAAAAAAAGAAAGAAACACTAAACTAAAAGTTCAGTTCGTTTGGGGACAGTTCGTGGAACCGAGGAGAAAGGGCACAGATAATCCCAGAAGGTCCCGCCGAGTACCCAGGACTGGTGTCTCACCATTCCTCTGGGCACATCCATGAAGGTGTCTCTCTCAGAGTGAGCTCGGGGTTACAGACCTCAGCGCGCAACTCCAGACGCAGAAGTAGACCTATGCTCAGAAGCTTGCGGCTGGGACATACCAAGCCCTTCGACTCGGCGGAGAGCGCTGCGCACTCACCACGTGTTTGCAGGGTGAGGGACGAACCCGTCAGGGAGCGGTGTTGATTTGGAGGGAGTTCCCGCTACATGGGGGAATCGAAAATCAGGGTGACTTCATGCTAGGAATACTTCCTGCCAACACGGGTGCTTATGCTACCGCAAGAAATCGTTACCTGCGTTTGCTCAGAGACTCTCTTGAAGCAGGCAAACTGTCGTGCGCTGGGCAGATCCTGTTCAATAGCTGCACCTGGGCCAACTCTGGAGACCTCCGCGGCGCGGTATTCCCCACTCCAGACTCTGCGGCCTGCCCCGTGCTGTCGCCACAGTGCTGGGGTTCTCTAAGTGGGCCCCTTTCACTAAGCCAGAGGATATTTGTGGGAAAGGGTTGAGAGAGCCGTTTCTGGCTCTGTGAGGAGCCAGGGACCAGAGAGTTCTTTCCTTTCACCCTTCCTCCTTCCCCTTCCACTTCTTGGTTTCATTCTGTTTTGGAATTTTAGTTTTTGTAATTCATCATAAAGCAAATGACAACATCTTGGCGTTTTTAGACCAGCTCCCTGCTTTTATCCCCCTTCTGGATAAACTAGTCTCAGAGACAAGAAATGGCTGATCCAGATTATCACAGCCAGCAGCTTCAGGGCTGGATGGGAACCCATTCTCAGGCCTCTCAATCTGGGCCTCCCAAACCAGGCCTCCTCCCTTCCCATCAGACAAGGTTACTGCCTTCCTATCCCCATCTCCTTCACTTCCACCTTTCCTGAGACCCGATTCAACTTCTGTTGGAGAGAGAGAGAGGATCCTTCTCTGGGGAGACTGCATCTGAGCAGACTTTGAGATTTCCCAGCCAGCTGGGGCAGGCCCACACCTTCTGGAGAAAAAGGTGATAAAGAAGTGAGATGGTTCCTCATTTGCAAAATGCTGGGCAGGAGCCTGTAATCCCAGCTCCTTGAGAGGCTGAGGTGGGAAGATGGCTTAAAACTAGGAGTTTGAAACCAGCTTGAGCAACATAGCAAGACCCCCACCTCAATTAATCAATATTTAAGTGGAGATAATAATACCTATTTTAAAAAAGATACACATGACTTGGATGTTCTGAGTGTCTGATACATTCTAAAGGGCTGCAGGGTGTCTCTTGCTGCTGCATATGGGTGAGAATTGTTTGAGTTCAGAATAGTCCCCTAAGAGCTTAGGAGGGGCATTTACTATGAATCTCCTGGGTTTGGAGTATGACCAAAGCCAACTGCTGGCCAGGCCTGCCAGAAAACCCTCCCCTGCCCTTCCTTCCCAGGTCCAATCTAGAAAGGACTCTAGGTACACAATGTTGGAAGGGTCCTTCTACTCATTCGCATACTTTCAGTTCCAGCTAAAAGCCACTTCCGTTATGAAATCTTCCCTGACAGCCAACTCTACTCCCAGAGCATTCTCTTTCTTTGATGCACCCTAAGATACCTTCCTTGGAACCCTACCACAGTTGTGTGGCTGCTTCCCTCCAGAGGAAAATGGTGGTGGGGGGAAAGGAAGATTTGGAAGGATATATCCTCATAGGTTCACAGTCCAGCTCTAAGGAAGTGGCAGCATGGCTGGGTAGGAAAGAGAGAAAGGTGGTCCCACATGGAAAAAGCATTTCTCTACTGACAGCACTCTCCACATCCTGTTGGATGAGAGGGGAGTGGGTTTTCCAGCTGCCCAGAAGAGGGGGCTCCCAATCAGACCCCTTCTCCCTAGCTCTAAGTCTTCGGTTTGGAGAATTCCAAACCAAATGCCAAGAGGAATATTTTCTTAATAAAACCACTTTCAAACCATTCAGTGGGGAGGCTAGCTTGAAGGAGATTTGCTCTTCCTCCCTGCAGGACACCTGACTGTGGTCTTCAACCACTCCGGCACAGCCCTTCAACTGATTTTCTGTATCTCCAGGAAAGCTTGGGCCTGGCTACCCCCTAGTGCCCTCCTCTACTCTTCCAGGATTCTTTCTTTCTCTTATCACTGTTCTCTCCCATCAGTATAATGATGAGAGCGTGTATGTGTTAAACATGTCTGCCAAGTTGCATACTCAAGTGGGAAAGAGTTGTGCAGGTCTGCTGTGCAATCTGTAAAGACTGTAGAGTTAAGGGATGGAACTGTCTCTCCCCTAACAAGAAGCAGCTTAGGTATGTCTCCTAGGGTAGGTACATGTGCATAAATTTCCATGTGCTTAAATTTTCTGTATTTTCAAATATGTACACCAGCAATTTGATTTGTGTATGCATCATCTGTGTAAGAAATATGTACTTTTATTCAGGGATAGTACTATTTCTCTTTGGGTAGGTATATTTGTAAACATCACATGCTAAACTCTGTGTAAATCCATAAACGAACCTCTCTCTTTTCTTTCTTTCTTTTTTTTTTAATAAACTTTTTTTTTTTTTTTTTGAGACAGAGCCTCCAGCTGTCACCCTGGATAGAGTGCCATGGCATTACAGCTCACAGCAACCTTCAATTCCTGGGCTCAAGCGAGTCTCTTGCCTCCGCCTCCCAAGTAGCTGGGACCACAGGCGCCCGCCACAACGCCCGGCCATTTTTT
>CAUYON010186237.1:0-33183 GCA_963573935.1 Arctocebus calabarensis
CACGGCTTTGGTGGCCGTTACGGGATCGAGAAGGATAAACAGGACAAAGCAGCTCTGGGATATGACTACAAGGGAGAGACAGAGAAACACGAGTCCCAGAGAGGTAAGTTGGGGTTGGGAAGGGGAAGGTCACAGATTTAAGGTAAGGGAAGGACGCAGGTTAGCACAGGGCTCTCCTTCCTTTCTAGAATCTGATCAGGGCCCCAGAACACAGAGGGGCAGATAGATGCACAGTATAGGTGGTGGGGTAGACAGCAAGTGCAGATGTATGTTCTGGGGGTGGGGGGTGAGTGGGTGAGGGGAGACCAGGAGAAACAATGGATTAAGATCAGGGCAGTGGAGGGAGGCCCACAAGAAGGGTCACTGAGGACGGGATGAAGACAGAGACTGGAGGTGGTCAGAGGGTGGCTTGGCTATGAGTCTTACGCGCCCCTCTCCCTCACAGAGGAAAGAGAGGCTCACTGCTTCCCTGGGACACATGGGGATGGCTGGAGAACTCTCCTGACTTTTTCCCATTTTTTCTTATACATGTCCACTTTTCTGTCACCTCTCTTTTTGTTTCCTCTTTCTATCTCTCTCTTCTCTATTCTCTCCCAACTTCTTTTTCTTCCCACCATTTTTCTTCTCTCCCCATCCACGCCTTGGTTTATCCTCTGATTGCCATATTTCCTCCTACACCTTGTTGTTGTCCATATTTCATTCTTGTGGTCTTTCTTCCCACTAGTCCTTCTCCACACCCATTCCCAGCATTTTAATCTGTTATGACTCCCAGAACTTTCTGTCCTGCAGATTATACCAAGGGCTTTGGTGGCCAGTATGGAATTCAGAAGGATCGAATGGACAAGGTAAAGCACTAGAACACCAATGTCTTGAGAAGAATGTTCTGAGCGTAGGGCAGTGCACAGAGAAAAGTGAAAGGCGGGAGAAGTGGAGAAGGAAGGGACAGTGGTCGTGGGCCTCAGCCAGTCCTGATGATGTCCTGCACTTCCCCTTGACTGCCCGCATCTAATGTGTTTGTCCTCCCAAACCTAAACTTTAACTGAGGAGAGTGGAGGGGGGAAGAGAGAGAGAGAACCAGGGAAAGGTGATGCTAGATTTAAAATTTCATTGATTGTCATTGCTTAACCTGATCTTTATCTTTTCTTGCTCCATGTCCCTGTCCTCCCCTGCACTGGTTCCTGCTCAGGCTCTGGCCAGGGTCCATGTTGTAGTCATCAGATTCTAAGTACACTGAGCTTTCTAAAAGAAGAGTAGAGCTCACTAGTTTGAAACTTCTTTACCCCCCCCCCACCTCAGAACAATTTTGGAACCCCTGCTCAGCTGTTGAGCATCAAATGGCTGGGGATACCACCTCCAGTGGCCCTAGCCCCAAGCACCACCTTTAGGTCACTACCGCCTGCCCCTCCCCTCACATACAGTTGTAACCTTCTGTAGAGTGCTGCCGGCTTCAGTGAAATGCAGGCCCCGACCACAGCTTATCAGAAGACGACTCCTGTAGAAGCTGGTGAGTCTTGATGATTCCCTCTTTCTGTGCTCCTCAACTCCTTTTCTCTTCGTATTATTTTTCCTCCTCAGATTATCTCCTCCATGCCTTTAACTATTGAGATTAGCTGAGGTAGACTCAGTCTCTACCCTCATACTCCCAGATTCTGTCTCCTGGAAAAACCAGGTCAATGGCCCAGGTGGTGGCTCATGCCTATAGTGCTCTTGGGAGGCCAAGGCAGGAGGATCGCTTGAGCTCAGGAGTTAGAGAGCAGCCTGAACAAGAGTGAGACTGGTCCCTATTATAAATAGAAAAAAATTAACCAAGTGTTGTGGTGGGCACTGATGGTCCCAGCTGCTCAGGAGGCGGCAGGAGGATCACCCGAACCCAGGAGATTGAGGTTGCTGTGAGCTAGGATGAAGCCATAGCACTCTAGCCTGGGCAACAGAGTGAGACTTGGTCCCACCCTCAAAGCCTTCTATCCATGGAAAAAAAGAAAAGAAAACCCAGATCAACAGGATAGAGAGATGGAGTGGCACTGGGGAAGGAATAGGGGTGGAGAATCCAGTGGTTCCCCCAGGGCTGGGGTACCACTTGGGAAAGGCTCATGAATGGGAGTGTGGGATAGGGTTTAGGGTGGGTGGTGGGGCTAAGTTGCCCAGATTTAAGGAATATAGACAGGGAAGGATGCTGACCAGGGGACCAAGACCTATAACTCAGAAAGGACAAGAGTCTGAGGTTGTACAGCCTGGCCACATGGAAATCTAGGCTTCCGGGCTAACCCTGTCCTCTAATCCCCCTGTTCTTCCATCGATACCTCTTTATCTTCCCCTCTATGAGTCCCTTGCCCATCTTTTCTCCTCCTGGGTATTAAACTAATTTCTCTTCTTCCCTCAAGCTCCACCCCTTCCCCTAGCCCCCAGTCCAAGACAGCTCAATTCTTCTTGCCTGTGTCGGTAGCTTCTAGTGGTGCCCGTGGGCTGATGGCAAAATTTGAGTCCATGGGTGAGGAGAAGAGGAAGCTGGAGGAAAAGGAGAAGGCCCAGCAGATAGCCAAGCGGCAGCAGGAGCCAAAGGCCATGGTAAAGGCCATGGTAAAGGCTGCAGAAAAGACGAGCCATGAGAATCAGCAGTTGGTGGCACCTGTGGAAGAACCAGTGGCACCAGTTCCACTGCCCAAGAAAATCTCCTCTGAGGTGAGTGCCTTGCCTTCTGGGATCCACATCCAGGACCTCTTGCCCAGACAGGATCCTAAGAGGTCCAAACCATTGGTAGAAAATGAGGCAGAGGCCTATGCTGCGTTAGGCAGTCTGCTGTCTCTGTCTTTAGGAAGGTTTCAGTCTGACTGCAATTAGGCCTCATATACCAGGAAAAAACCCCAAGATTTACATAGTGCAACTAGGACAGCCAATTATTGCTGCAGGAACTAAGAGGAAGGAGCCCATCTGGGGGGATGAGTTCAATTTGAACTGGCAGAGAGCAGGAAGTGGTGTTGCTGGTAAGTGTAAATGTGAAGATGCAGGTTTGCTTACTTGACAGAGGCTTCCTTCTCCACAGGCCTGGCCTCCAGCAGGGAGTGTTCAGTCATCAGAACCCGAGCCAGTGAGAACCAGCAGAGAACAAGCAGTGCCCCCACTGCCCATGAGGCAGAATCCTCCAGAGGTAAGCAGACCTGCAGAGAGTCTCTGCCCCTACCCATCTCCTCGTCTCAGGAAGGTGAACTGGTTTGCCAGGAACTCGAACAGAGTCTCTGGATAGGTGTTTTGAGTGGGTGTGGGAGGAAGTTGAGAAATGAAGATGGAGAGGCTGTAGGTGGAGGCAAGGGTGGAAGGAGGGTAGGTGCTAGCGCCACTGGGTCCTCCTAGTGAGAGGAAGTCTCCCAGCTCCTTACTGTCTCTTTCCAGGACAATGAGGAGCCCCCAGCTCTGCCCCTCAGGACTCCGGAAGTCTTCCAACTGGAGGAAGAACCAGTGTATGAAGAGGCGCCTGAGCCCGAGCCCGAGAATGACTATGAGGATATTGCGGAGATGGACAGTCATGAGCAGGATAAAGACACAGACGGGGATTATGAGGATGTGCTTGAGCCCGAGGAGTCCCCTTTTCCTTCTACCATGGCTGGTGAGTGGTAGGAGGAGAAGCAGCTCCTGAATTTGCACAGGTCTAGGGAAGAGGGATAAGAAGAAGAAGAATTTCTCCATTGCCTTCTCCATGGTGGTGAGACCATGTTCGTATTTCTTATTACACAGGATCATCAGGTTGCCCACCTGGGGCCATGGGCATCTCAGCTATAGCCCTGTATGATTACCAGGGAGGTAGGTGGGAGTGGCCTTAGGGGCCTGGTGCCTGGAGAGAGGGGAGCATGGGATGGGGGGATTCACAGCTGGCCATCCCTAACATCCCCTCAACTTCTTCTGCAGAAGGAAGTGATGAGCTTTCCTTTGATCCAGATGACATCATCACTGACATCGAGATGGTGGATGAGGGCTGGTGGCGGGGGCGTTGCCATGGCCACTTTGGACTCTTCCCTGCAAATTATGTCAAGCTCCTCCAGTGACTGGCCCTCTGTGTCTACTGTAACTGTGACTTCCCATGTCCAAAGTGGCTCTACCTCCATCCCCTCCCTATTCCTACTGCAAATGTCTAAAGTGTGTGGGCTGCCTGAGGCTCTGGACAGGCTTGGGGCAGAGTGAGCACATGAGGAGGGTCTCCTTCATCTCAGTGTCCCCTCTGTCCTGGATGAGCTCATGGACACATATCTTGGGGTCTTGACTCCTTCTCCACAAATGTCCCCTAACCCCCATGCTCGGCTCTCCAGCCTTGTGCTCTGGGCTTCCTGGTTTGCTTTGCTGGGAAGGTGTGGCTAGATTACTTGGTTTACCCAGTTATGCTGTCTTCCCACCATCATTCCCTGTAACCAAATCTCTGAACCTTCTCTCTGCTCAGTCCTAAAGTTGGAAATAAAGTGGGACGATGGCTCACCTCTGTGCTGTGGTAAATAGTACTTTTTGTGTAGCCTTTAAGGGCCCTGACTCTTCTTGGCTCCAATTCCCCTTCCCTCTTCCAGGCATATCCAGAAGTCTCCTTCTTACCCCTTCCTATGTCCCTGAACCCTAGATGTCAAGGGCTAGGCCCTAGGCCTTTTCCTGAGACTCTACTTTTGACTTAATCAAAACAGATCAGCCTGAGGAATGGCAGTAAGGTAGAATAAGAGATGGCCAGGCAGTTTCCACATTAAAGCAATTCTGCTTCTATGGCATTAGCAGTTGTGGGAGGCCAGCTACCTCCATGGGGGGAATAATGACCATACTCTGACAGGACATAGAGATTCTTGAGAAGGAAGAACAAATCAGGGGATAGGAAGAAGGGAGTTTGGGCCAACAGAAAAGGGTAAAAATTAAGGAAAATAAACTCAAATGATGAGAAAGAAGATTTGAATCCAGAGACAGTGACCTCTGCTCAAGAAAATTCAGGCTTCCGGCTCAGTGCCCATAGAACGGAAGAGTGGTTACAGAGTCAGCCACATACACCGAGGCTGGCAGGTTCAAACCCAGCCCAGGCCAGCTAAGCAACAATGACAACTGCAACAGAAAAATAGCTGGGCGTTGTGGCTGGCGCCTGTAGTCCTAGCTGCTTGGGAGACTGGGCAGGAGAACCACTTAAGCCCAAGAGTTGGAGGTTGCTATGAGCTGTGATGCAACAGCACTCTACTGAGGGTGACAGAGTGCAACTCTGTCTAAAAAAAAAAAAAAAAAGTCAGGGATTTAGTAGAGTAAGAGATCTTTGGTTGGCAGGACACAGAAGTGGGTGCTATTACCAGTAGGGAAACTGGGATTATGGCTTATCTAGGATTCGTGGCTGGGACTCATAGTTGTTTTAGGACCTCATAGAGTTGAGCTGCCCATCTCTAGACGTGTCTAGAATAGTGCATCTCTTAGGCTTGTTTCTTGGCTTTGCTTTTTCTTTCTTTCTTTTTATTTATTTATTTATTTATTTATTTATTTATTTATTTATTTATTTATTTATTTATTGAGATAGTCTCATTTTGTTGCCCCAGTAGAGTGCTGTGGCATCATAGCTCACAGCAACCTTAGACTCCTGGGCTCAAGCAATTCTCTTGCCTCAGCCAGCCTAGTAGCTGGGATAGGTGCCGCCACAACCCCCACTATTTTTAGAGGTGGGGTCTCACACTGGCTCAGGTTGGTTTCAAACCCGTGAGCTCAGGTGATCCACCCGCCTCAGCCTCCCAGAGTGCTGGGATTATAGGCATGAGCCACTGTGCCCAGCCCTCTGGGCTTTTCTTCATGATACACATTCCTTGGTTTCAATGATGACTTCTATGCCAGTGAATCACAAATCTGTCTCTAGACCTCACAAGATTCAGACATTCAGCCATTCAGAGCACAAAGCAGCTTTTATTTCCTCTTATAGGGATGTTGGGATTTCCAGTATGCAGAAGTCATCACAGATACACTCAATCTCATTCTTCAGTTCAGTTTAATTTGACATCACACATAAACCAAACCTTTAAGATGATTTTCCTGATACATCTCCAAGTTCCACCTTGCTTTTCACTTTACTTTTTGTTGTAAGACAGAAACTCCTTTTTTAGAGCCCTGTGTTGCTAGGATAGCTAGGTCCTGTGCAAATTCAGCTGTTGCCTACTCTGGACTGCCTTTCCGGGTGGTGATACTCTCCAAGGGCTCTGCTCATAAGCAGCCCAACTCCTTGCCAGCTTCTTCTTCTTTTTTTTTTTTTTTTGAGACAGCGTCTCATTATGTCCCCCTTGGTAGAGTGCTGTAGCATCACAGCTCACAGCAAACTCAAACTCTTGGGCTTAAGCAAGTCTCTTGCCTCAGCCTCCCAAGTAGCTGGGACTATAGGCACCTGCCACAATGCCCAGCTATTTGTTGTTGTTTAGCAGGACTGGGCCAGGTTCGAACCCACCAGGCATGTGGCTGGTGCCCTAACCACTGAGCTACGGGCACCAAGCCCACTCGGCTTTTCTTGACCTGAAACCCTGTCTGGCTGTCTTGCCTGTCAGATGACACTCTGCTTCTGATGCTCACCACAGCTTCATCTCACTAATCAAATCCTTGCTGTCTAATCCTTAGTTTCTCCAAAAGGCTTCTGTATGGTTCCATCTGCCTTCTCACTCTAAAATAGGCTTCTTCTTGAATCCCACGCTTCGATACTGCCCTGGGAGGGGAAAGTGCAGTTGGATGCATGCCTCTGCCTGCAACCTGTGGCCCTGCCAGGTTGGGAGGGGAAAGGCCTCTGTTCTCTTCCTTTCTCCACATACTACCTTGCTTCTCCTCTGTCCAACTGTAGCCCCGGATTCTTACCACTGTCAGTCTATAGTTCCCTCCCTTTCTCTTTTTCTAGTCGAATAAAAAACTCAGCGAACCTTAGGAGCTGTCTTCTCTGTGTGGGAAGGACTAGATTCAAAACACAGGAAACTGACACCTGGCCTCCTTCTTCTCACTTCTTTCTCCCTTCATTGCTTTGTTGTTTCCAATTACTCATTTTCACTAAATAAAACCTTAGGTCACGGGCGGCGCCTATGGCTCAGTGGGTAGGGCGCTGGCCCCATATACCGGGTCGTTGGTTCAAACCCAGCCCCGGCCACCTAAAACAGCAATGACAACTGCAACAACAACAACAAAAAAGCTGGGCGTTGTGGTGGGTGCCTGTAGTCCCAGCTACTTGGGAGGCTGAGGCAAGAGAATATCTTAACTCCAAAAATTGGAGGTTTCTGTGAGCTTTGATGCCACAGCACTCTACTGAGGGTGACAAAGTGAGACTCTGTCCCAAAACACAAAAACCTTAGGTCATACTCTAGTTATATTTTTTGGAAAAGGATGCCTTGTATACAGATGTGAAATATAAACCCAACAGCAAGATTAAGAAAAATTGAGTTATATTGCCAAATAGTACCAAGTGGCACATTATGATGAAACATGAGCTTATTTCTGGCCTGGGACTTGCTCTCAGAGGTGTCACTTACTCAACCTACAGCAGTTCTGAACCACATTCAGAGAGACTCAGGCAGCAATGAGTGCCCAGACTAGACTTTCTCGTTTGTTGGCTAAATGTTTAGTTCTCTGCTTCCCTACAATGCCTATCCTTCCTTTCCCCTATTTTTCACTTGCCTGAGGACTGCTAGCTCTTCTGGGAAAAAGGCACCAATTAAGGTAAGAAAGATATATCCAGAAGACAAATAACTCCTGCTTTCAGATATACCCCAAAGAATCGAAAGACTGAATGTGGCCCAAGGACATGAAGCCATGGAAATGAACCAGGTCCATCTGTTTCCAAATTTAAAATCCTATTTAGAATATAAAGAAGAGCCACATCACCTGATAACCATTGTGAATAGCTAAGTGAGATAAAATTTAGCTGTATTAAAAAATAAGCCTGTCTCGGCTTGGCGCCTGTAGCTCAGTGAATAGGGCGCTGGCCACATACACAGAAGCTGGTGGGTTCCAGCCTGGCCCGGGCCTGCTAAACAATGACAACTGCAGAGCCCAGCCTGGGCCTGCTAAACAACAATGACAACTGCAACCAAAAAATAGTCGGGCATTGTAGTGGGCGCTTGTAGTCCCAGCTACTTGGGCAGCTGAGGCAAGAGAATCGCTTAAGCCCAAGAGTTGGAGGTTGCTGTGAGCTGTGATGTCATGCACTCTACTGAGGGTGACATAGTGAGACTCTGTCTCAAAATAAAATAAAATAAAATAAGGCTGTCCCAACTCTCTGTCTCTAACATTACATCCTTTAGGACAATGGTTCTTAACTAGGAGTCATTTGCTTCTAGAAGATATTCAATGATGTCCAGAGACACTTTTGGTTGTTAACACTACTGCCATTTAACAGGGAGAAGCCAAGGTTGCTGCTAAATAGCCTATAATACACAGAAGAGTCCTCTGTGACAAAGGAGTATCCAGTTTAAAAAGACAATAGTCCTGAGCTTGAGGGGAATGTCATTCCCTATTGTGTACTTTTTCTTCTACTTTTGTTCTTGTGAATATTCACTGTGTGTTACCGGAAACAGCAATATCATCTATTTTTGTCAGGCTATAGGCATAACCAAGAATAGGCAGGAACAATTTTAGGGAACTATAATGTTCACATTTTCTTTTCCAAGACCTCAGTGGGGTACCCAAGTGGTCTCTAGGACCGAGCGACTGCTACCAAAGGAGCTGCAGTGGACCTCATCTGGACTGTGCCAAATGTGTGGTCTCCCCCAGCTGCCTTGTGCATTCTGCTGTGACAATGAGGTTGGTGCAGCGAGGGCGTTTCACATAGCACAAGATGGCACTGGCCTATGCCCATACTCTCCCTCACCCAGACTTAGAATACTATTTTCAAAAGAAAAAAAACTTTGACTCTTAAGTCATTTTTTAAAATTTTTTGAGACGGAGTTTTGCTCAGTCATTTGGGCTAGAGTGCAGCGGCATCATCATGATGTCGTGAGATTGGGTTCACGACAATCTCAAACTCCTAGGCTCAAGCAATCTTCCTATCTTCAGCCTCCTAAGTAGGTGAGACTCCCGGCATGTGCCACCACACTCAGCTAATTTTTCTAATTTTTGTAGAGACAAGGACTTACTCATGCTCAGGCTGGTCTTGAACTCCTGGCCTCAAGTGATCCTCTTGCCTTGGCCTCCCAAAGTGCTAGGCATGAGCCACCGTGCCCACCCTTAAGATGTTAAAAAGTAGGCTTGTGATTTTTGGTCCTATTTTTCTTCATAAATATAGTGTCATTTTAGGACTATTTTTCAAAGCTTTTCTTCTATGTGTTGCCAAGATTCTACACGACAGACTCTATGACCTCATGATGGTCCCTCATCTGTTGGACCATGGTGTCCTCCAAGGTGGTTGAGCTCGCCAAAAGCTTCTTGTCTGTTGGGTTGTTAGGACTATCTGGGCTGAAAGGCAGGAGGGAAACTAAAAGAAGCCCTGAATTTGACTGTCAAGACAGATCCAGCTTCAGCCCCTTCCAGCTGTGTGCATCACCCTGGGAGCCCTGGGAAGTTACTCTGTGCACCTCTGTCCCCTCCCTACGTTGCCTGCTCCACATACTTGGAAGGGCTTTGTAAACCAGGCCTGTGCTGGTCTCTCATCTTTCAAGCGGTTGGATTCATCTTCCAAATATCCTCAAGTTACTTATTTTCTCCTCAGAAAAGAAAAAACAAAGGAAAGGAATTCAGTCATCACTATGGCACTATGGCACAATCCAGGGCATAGGAAACTCCTAGGTCTTTGTGACCACAGAGGTCTGGAAGGTCTTATGTGACGGTGGAGGTTTTATATTTGAACATTGCATGTCCTAATACACCCTGATAAGCAAACATGCAGTTTACTGAAGGGAATCTTCAAAACCATACTCTGTCCTACATTTAGCAACTCCAAGGAGAAACCCAAGAGTGGAGGCATCTGAATCTTTAGAAGGCGTGCCTTCCTCGTGCTCTGGCTCTAAAGGTGGAGACCAAGCTTTCTGGGGCCTGTTCATGGGGCTGACACATGCTGGTCAAAAGAATCGGGTCCGTTTTGTGCTCTACAATGTTGAAAGGACAGGCTTTCAGGTGCTCAGACATGGAGATGACTTCATTAAACTCCCAGCTCTTGATTTTGGAGAAGAGACTGCTGAACTGCCAGATCTGTTGGGAAAGATACAGGCTCAAAGGTGAACAATGGGGCAATACTTTATTTGAACAGTATCAGGAGATGCCTTTCTGTTCTTCCTGTTCTTAGCCTCTAGAATGTTCAGTAGTTACTGCAGACTTTGTTAGTTTCTTCCCCAGCATCCAATTCCTAGTTTGCTCTTCCAATTAATAATCCCCCTCAGCTGGCTGTGTAGTTGTGAGGGAATGGTTAATACCAGTCAGCATATTGACACATGCCCTCCCCCTGTTCCCATTAGCAACAGTGATTAGTTTTAGAATGGACATACAGGGCAGCGCCTGTGGCTCAGTGCGTAGTGCACCGGCCCCATATGCCGGAGGTTTGTTCAAAGCAGTTCAAAGCAGGACCATTAGAACCAATAAGAACTACTCCAGAACTTGTGTCTGAGATATCAAAAACCAAATGATTGGCTGGGCACAGGTGCTCATAGCCCAGCACTCTGGGAGGCTGAAGTTGGTGGATGGCTTGAGCTCAGGAGTTTGAGACCAGCCTAACCAAGAGTGAGACCCTGTCTCTATTAAAAATACAGAAAATTAACTGGGCATTGTGGCAGGTGCCTATCATCCCAACTACTTGGGAAGCTGAGGCAGAAGGATTGCCTCAACCTCAAGAGGTTGAGGTTGCCTTGCAATAGGCTGATGCCACAGCACTTTAGCACTCAGGGTGAGACTCTGTCTTAAACAAAAACAAAAAGACATTATCCACTACAGAACCTCCAAAGTTGACCACCGCCCTACATTAACCACCTCCTTAAAATGACCTGATTTTCATAGACCAGATATGCACCACATGTACACATTAGTACAATAGGCCTAGTTCCTTATGTTGACCATCTCCAATTGTTGATCAGTTTGTTACAGTCCCTTGGGATGTCAACTTACAGAGATTCTACTATATTTCCTACTCCGCTTGGGAAGCTACAGTTCTAGGAGCTGTCAGCTAGGTACCACCAAGGTCTTCAATTATTGAGCCGTTGAGTCATTATTGAGAAAGGAAAAAAGATCATTTGGGGCTTTTTTTTTTGAGACAGAGTCTCAACTTTGTTGTCCTGGGTAGAGTGCCATGTGTCATAGCTCACAGCAACCTCAAACTCTTGGGCTCAAGTGATCCTCTTGCCTCAGCCTCCTGAGTAGCTGGGACTATAGTCACCTGCCAAAATGCCTGACTATTTTTTAAAGATGGGGTCTTGCTCTTGTTCAGACTGGTTTTGAACTCATGAGCTCAAGCAATCTACCTGCCTTGGCCTTCCAGAGTGCTGGGATTACAGACATGAGCCACCACACCCAGCCCTGGGGCATTTTTTTTTCAAGTTGCTAGATCAAGCCTTACTTGGAGCTATTACCTTTGGTCTTTTCAGTTATATAGGCCAAATACATTCCATTATCATTTATGCCACTTTAGGTTGGTTTTCTATTGCTTGAAATTAAAGTATTCTAATTAACAAGGGTTTCACTAAAACAGGAACTCCTTGGGAAAATTCTGAGTCTAGTACTCAGTAAGACACCCTATGCTTTTTCCACCTGAGATATGGTGGCAAAGTTGCTAGTTTTAAAAATATGGTAATGAGAGTAAACATACAATCTGATACCCTTTCAACCTGACTCAGTTTCTTATCATTATTACTATATAAGAAAAGTGTTTCCTGAGATCTTTGAACTACTTGCCTTTTTACTTTAAAAAACCATTTCAACATAAGTATCTTTAGTCCAAACTAAATTCTCTCTCTTTCTGCAAAGAAGTAAGTTTGTCCCACATGATATCCAAAAGTGGTCAGCAATCATTGAATTGGGGACAAACTTGAGCCAAATAATGGGATATCTAGTATGTAAATTAAATTATTTGCATTTGATTTTGTTTTTGCATCTGGTTTTTCTAGAGAAAGGCACTACTAAGGCAGTATCTTAGTCTCATTCACGTCTATCCCTAACATGGGCTATCAGTATTTATTTAACACATGGATGCAAGCATGGATATGGGAGGGACAGCCTTATAATCATGTTTCGAAGAAGATTTCTCAGGGAATAAATAATTGGCAAAACACATAAGACTTTTTAGGCACAATCAATAAAAATAGATTGATCAACAATTTTAACGCTCCAATGCTAGTTTGCAAATACCCATATATTTGGAAGAAATTCAATAGTGAGATTATGGAATTACTGGACTAAGTGGGCACCATGAATTCATTTTTCATATTACCAATATATTTACTCTGAGAAAAGATGGCATGGGCACCTGGGATATGATGAATTGGGAGTTCCACTTCCATATGATACAACCTGATAGAAGTGAAAACACAGTTGAAAAGACATGGCCCACGAGGAAAAATGAGTAAGGTTTTTCCTAAGGGAAAGATTATTTGATTTTTTATACAGTAGAAAGTTTTGAAAAATTAAATTAATATTTGGACCACAGGGAAGAGTGGGCCAAATTCATTTAGAATCCCAAATGGCCTTTATCAAAGGCAAAAGTGCTTTAAAAAAATTAGTTGACAGGCGGCGCCTGTGGCTCTGTGGGTAGGGCGCAGCCCCCATATACTGAGTGTGGCGGGTTTGAATATGGCCCCGGCCAAACTGCAACAAAAAAAATAGTCAGGTGTTGTGGCGGGCGCCTGTAGTCACAGCTACTCGGGAGGCTGACACAAGAGAATCGCCTAAGCCTAAGAGCTAGAGGTTGCTGTGAGCTGCGATGTCACAAGGCAACAGAGTGAGACTCTGTCTCTAAAAAACAAGAAAACAAAAAAAAAAACAAAATTAGTTGGCATGAGACTGAGGAGCATTCGTTGGCTTACTATATCAATCAGAGTCCAGCAGGAAATAAATGACACACTCAAACTGAGTGATCTGAAGAGGATTTTTAAAAGGAATGCTTTATAAAAACGTAGGCAGGTGTAGGAAAGCCAAAAGAGTCAGGGCAGTCCCCAGGGTAGGGAGTTACTGCCCGAGGCCTGCAACGGAAGGAGAAGAGGTTATTAGAATCCCGAGTAACTGTGTGGAGAGAGCCCACCTGAGAGGGTCATCTTTAGTGGAAGGACAGAGGCAGTTCAAAGTGAAGGGGAGGAAGTGTGCAGGAAGGAAGCCAGGAGAAAAGATACTTCACCCTCATACTTCACCTTCACCTTCACTCCCATCTCCTGATGATACACTCCCCTAGATTAGCATCTAGGGGACAAGGGAAGAAGTTGAGGCAATCTGTAGAGATCAGCTTCCAGGGGACAGAGCAGGGTAGAGAAGGGTGGAGGAAAGCTCATGTGATATTCAGGACACAATAGAAAAAAAACAGGCCGTACCGTCTGTGTTGGTATTTGTATGTTTCTAGGCCTGTCTTCCCTACTAGCCTGATCTCCTCGAGTCAGTTTTATTCCCAGCAATTGTCCCAATGCCCAGTAACAGTGCTTGGCACAAAAGAAGCTCACAATAAATCTTCGATCATTTGTGTGCTGCACCCCCCATGCTGTTGAATTGTTCTGGTTTTGTACGTGTAGAATGATTCTGCAATAATAAAACATTTCAACTTTGTGCAAAAAATAAGTAAATAAGTAAATATTTGAGAAATGAATGAAAGAATAAATGAGTGTTTACTTGCCTCTCTGTGGACTCTCCAGGAGGTTCTTCCATGGGCATACCTCTTCTTCCATTGCAGGAGGACCATCCCTCTCTCTTGTAACAAAGTGGCACAGATATTTCTCATTAGCACGGACACCTGGGAGAGCTGGGACAGGCTGATGCTGTCTAGGAAGCCAGCGATGTACTGCAGAATCTCCAGGGGCAGGCTGGTTAGACCATTCTGGCTTTTTCCTCTGTGGCCTGAGAGATGATTGTTTTTCTTTCCCTCACTCAGCTCTGGAGCCACCTCTGGCTTGATGGCAAAGGTCTTGAGCTCCGGACTATAGATCACTTTTGCCTTTTGCCCTGGGGGGCGGAAATGGTTTTGGACAAATGTACATCCCAAGTAGGCGAGGGGACATCGGTGCTGGAACCAGCCATTGATACATGACTGAATGTCTGTGTGAACGTTCTTGAAGTGCAGGGGGAATTCATCCCTCCTGAAGAATTTGTTGCAAGTGAAAGTGAAGGCAGAGCTGCTCTTGTTGTGTCTCCTGGTCACACACTCGCTGTGGAGCTCCACATGGAGACCCCTGGGACTGGCGGTGGTTAGGTCAGCCAGCACTGTTCCAGCAGAAAACTGTTCTGGCTCAAAGTTGTACGTCTGGGTGGCAAAATCCATGAAGAGCCCATCAATGCTCCTGGATTCAGAGATGACGTGACCTTTGAGTTCTCTTTCCAAAGCACACTGGAGAGTAGTCTTGATGAGATCTGACTTTGGCAGGTCCTCCACAGTGATGCCCAGATCTGAAGTATCCACTGCCTTGTGCTCACTTGGCCTGCAGCTCAACATGGCATCTCCAATTCGAGCTCGCTTTCCACAGTAGCTCACAGGAACTCTGAAGGTGTGAACAGTCTTGACTTCCTGAGCCTCAAGGTTGCCATAAACAAAGTCCCTCTCCCTAGGTGTACAAGCCGGCATCTGACCGAAGTGAATAAGCATCCGCCCATTGTGCACGAGATACATATTGTAGTCCTTTGCATCCACAGCTGTTTTCAATCTTTCCAGAACACCATCCTGCCAAGGGGCGAGCCCTGTCGCTTCCACAGCGGCGTGAAGGTCCTGTTGCTTCTGGTTTTCCCGAGGTTCCTTCCCTTTGGCGGCGCCCTCTCCCTTTGCCACGTGGCCACTAGAAACCTGTCCCTTCCCTGACCCATTCCTGCTGTTGTTCTCACAGCTTCCTGATGAATTTGCTAAAGCAGACGCTGCATGCTCTTTGCTGAATATGTTTTCCCATTTGCCAAACTTGTGCAGGTCCATCCCTTCTTTGGTTTTGGCTAACGCCTCCCGCTCTTCTTGAGTCAGTTCTGCTGTGTCCCCATTAGTTGGTGGCAGGCAGCTGTGAGGTACCAAATCGGCACCCCCTCCACCCGCCGCTCCTCCCATGTCCTCCAAGCTGGCGTCCGCAGTCACGGCCGGCTCCTCCTCAGCAGCCTCTCTAGTTTCTGGGAAAAGTTCTACCATTTTCAAAGATCCGAAGAGGACCTTCTGGTCCTGCAGGGCCAGGGCTGTGTCCAAACACTCCTCACTGGGGGGCTCTTTCATGATGTTCTCATGAAGGGCGGTTTCGGAGTCCACATTTGGCCAGCGATTCCACTCCATGGAGCAGCAGACCACGCTGGCGGGGCACGCCTGCAGGTGCCCGGCCAGCTTGTGGCGGGACATGGACAGGGGGCAGCCATACTGGGAGTTGAGGCACGGAACCTGCTCTAATGGGCAGAGGAGCTCGTGCTCCGCCTCTTTGCACATGTGGAAGGTAGCGCCACAGAGCAGGCGGCAGCTTATCACCAGGCAGGAGACCGTGGGCTCCACAGGAGCGTGGCAGTGGCGGTTGAAGCAGCCCTCACAATGCCTGTGCTGCTCGGGTGGGGGCCTGCGTGCCCTGCCCTGCACACACCAAGGGCAAGGGAAAGAGAAAACAAGTGAGCCCTGGAAGAGCAGCTCTCGGCATGTCTGTGATTGTGTTTGAATTGACTTAATTTCTATTTATTCATGCTTTTTGTAGAAACCTTTTGCTTTATAGAAAACCACAGAGAAGAAAGCAAAAATAAATCATAATCCCCAAATCCAGGAACAATTATCAACCCTCTTTTTAAAATTTTCTAATAGTTGATTCTATGTATGTAGTAGATATGTTTAGAATAGAAAAACAAAAGTGGAATGGAGTGGACTACCCTGGTGACAATTGTTATTTTTGAGTGGCGGATTATGGGTGACTTAAATGACATAGTTAATATGTGAATACCGTTTGTGTCCTGCTTTGTAACTTGGTATTAGGACATGAGACTACTAGACTGTTTTATTAATTATTCTTTGCAAATTTTCTTTATGTGGCAATGTAACATTCCAGAACACAGGTGTGCTGTTATTTAAACAACTACCACCAGAGGGCGTTTGGGGAGGACAGTGGTCCTGCCTGGTTTCGCTCACATTTGCAACTCCAGCATCTGGCACCAAGTTTAGACTTTTGTAGGTGCTTAATAATAGTTGCTGGATGAAGGACTTGTTAGCCATTTAGATTATTGCTGGATTTTTTGCTATTTTATTTTAAACTTTTCACTAAAAATTCTTGCACAAAGATCTTTCTCAGTTCTCTGCTTTCCCCTTACTGTGTCAATTTCTCCCAAGTTCTGTTCAGCATCTCTAGTTTGACAAAATCTAATAAATAACTTCAAGTCATAAGGACAAATCTGCCAGCTTCGTCAGCTATAAGTTAAATAAAACAAGACCCAGACTTCTGAAGACAAAGCTGCATAAGCACCTGGTACTTACCATAGCTTCCCAACTTCTTGCTTCTTAACTCTAGGAAAAAACATGAAAATATGATTATGAATGAAAAGCATTGTGGTAATCTATATTCGCAGGGATCAAGGAAATTTGACATACTCTCACATTTAATTCCTTCCACATGGAGGTATCCTTGCCCCCATTTTACAGTTAAGAAAACAAGCTTGAAAAATTAAGTTACTTGTCAGAAGTCACACATTGATAGAATTAGCTTTGCAGCCTGGCCCCTGCGGGCCCATGCTCCTTCCACTGACCCACACTGCCCTCCTACGGGGCAAATTACCAAGCATGGGATGTGTAACTTCTACTTCCTGTAACTTCTTTTCTTTGTCTACTGACAATTTTCCTGCATTCCAAACACCCTCTCCCCATTCTAGACCAAGTTACCTCCTAGTTAACCTTCTCTCCCACTGGGGCTTCCTGGGTACATAGGTGTCAGCCTGATGCCCAACTTTTTCTGAGGCAATATGTAAAAGTCTGTAAAATATCCATCCCTCTTGTGCCATTTCCCTTTGTGAATTAGCTGTGCTGTGGCTGGAGCAGGTGACAATACCTCAAAGGCCCCAGAAGCCAACTGAGCAGAGAGTGTAGCAAACGGAAGAGAAGATGCCTGGCTTTCAGGGGAATGAAATTACTCAGCTCTGGTCAATTGGTCTCATGTGGAATGTGTTGCCAGATCTGATTTTTTCAGAGAAAGTGGGCAGACTTTTGTGAGTGGTGCTATAGAGTGTCATGGTTAGGAGACAGACTGCATAGGTTTCAACAGTGACACTACGAGTCAATAGTTATCAAGACTTTGGGAAAGTTGCTTAACATCTTTGTTCATCTGGTTCCTCATCTGTAAAGGGAGGGTAATGATTACACCTGTCTCACACTGCTATTGTGAGGAGTGAGTTAAATATATAGGAAACTCTTAAAACAGTGCTAGTCTCATTGGAAGTGATCTACCCTTGTATGCTATTCTAAAAGAAGTATTTTATATTTCATTATAATACAAAGTATTTTATTTTAAAATTTAAAAATCCTCAGAATTTTAAAGATTGGCAACCAATTTAATTTAAGAAGACAACAACACTCTATTTGAGCCAGGGAGAAAACATGAAAACTGACTGGCTAAGATCTGTATGTTGCCAGTTTGTTACCTGGCTTGGAGAATTTGTAACAATTTCAGCATTCTGTTAGTCTGGAATGGGGTGGGAAGGCTAGCATCCAAAAGTCCGAAGTGTAGAATTTTAAAATTTTATTTTAGTTTTAGGATTTGCCAATTTATCATGGGTGGGTTTTCCCCAACCTTTTGGGGGGAAATATTTCAAACACAGAAGAGATGAAGTAATATATAGAATGATTGCCCATAACATTCTATTTTAGATTCAACAATTTTTAACATTTTACCATTTTTGTGCCATATCTCTCTCCTCTCTTTCAAGTCCTCCCTCCCTCCCCCACCACACACACACACACAAGCACACATGCATTTTTTGGCCGAATCACTCTAAAGTAAGTCTCTGAAATTGTGATACTTCATCCCTAAGTACTTCAACACATATTTCCTAAGAATAAGGACACTTTCCTTTGTAATTACAACAGCTTTATCACTTCTAAGAAAGCTAAAAATAATTTTTCTAATATCGTGGAACATGTCTATATTGTTCTAAAAATGTCTATTGTTGTTTTTTTTTAATTTTTTTAGTTTTTTTAATTTTGAACAAGACTCTTTTTAAGGTCAATTTATTACATTTGGGGTTAAATCTTTCAGCTTCCTTTAATGTGGAACAGTCTCCCAGCTTTTCTTTTTAAAGAGAGATAGCCCTAAATCTCAAGGAAAGTATAGTCTGTTTCATTCATTTATCCATCCATCACTCCATCCATCCATCCAACAAACATTTGCTGATTACCTACTATGTGCCAGTAAGTTAGCATAAAGGTCACCTGGACCGCTTGTTAGAATCAGCTGTGTTGCTTGTCAAACCTAAGTAGATCTTCACTGTTCAGTATGATAGTCACCAGCCACGTGTGGCTATTTAAATGTAAGTTAATCAAAATGAAATAAAATAATTCAGTTCCTCATTCCCGCTAGTCACATTTTAAGTGCTTAATAGCCACATGTGGTTATTATTAGCTGCTCTATTGGACAACAGAGACTAGAACATTGCCATCCACAGAGAAAGCTCCACTGTTACTAATGCTGGCCACATCCCTGACTTGAGCCAGGAGTGTGTTCCTAGAATTTATGTTCTTAACATACTTCCCACCTGAATCTTATGCACATTAATAAATAAGAACCCTTGTTCTAGATCCCACTAAAGCTGTTAAGTGTGAAAGAGGGATCATGTCAGAATGCTTTATACCCCTAATAGTTGGCCTGAATCAGGAGGCAGATAAGGTGCAAACCAGAACATCAAACAGACTCAGGGCCTAGAAGTTAAAGCCAGAGAAGGAGATGAGCAGAGTGGGAGGGCTGGGAGGGTTGGACTGTGCTGTGGCCTGAACATTTCTTTCCCCCCTAAAATTTGTATGTTGAAATCTAATCTCCAATGTGAAAGTATTTGGAGATGGGGCCTTTGGGAAGTGATTAGATCATGAGGCTAGAGCCCTCATTAATAGAATTAGCATCCTTATAGAAGAAGCCTCAGAGCCAATATTCCTTCTACCATACGAGAATCCCATGAGAAGATGGATGTCTGTAAACCAGGATGCCGGCCTTCAGTAGACTTGGAATCTGCCCACGTCTTGACCTTGGATTTCCCAGTCTCCAGAGCTGTGAGAATAAATTTCTGTTTATGATATAGCAACCCAAACAGACTAAGATAGGCCGAGATGCAACAGAATGGGATCAAGCAAGGAGCACATCTTTTGTATGCCAGAGTCCACATACTAATCTTTTAACATGTAATTTAATGTTCATGTAGACTCCTGACATATTCCAGACCACTTCTGGAAATAAATTCCATTGTGGATTAACTGGGAAATTCATAAATAGTAGGCTAAAGCATCTGGAATTATTAGGTAAGCAAAAGGGATCCATTTAACATTGTAAACATCAATAATTAGCATGGTATCTAAGAGTAGTCGGGGGTGGGGAGAATGGAAAAAGAAGAGTCAGAACATAGAGTTACAAACTGCTATGTAGAGAATGTGATGGAGGCTGGATGGGTGAGGTTGACAGTAAAAATAGGCAAGATGAGACAGGAGACATTACAAAAGGTGAATCACTTGGTTTCTGTTTGTAGATGGAAAAAAAGAAACAGAAAATATTGGTTATCATTTTGAGAAAAATAGAAGTCTAAAGAGGGAAATATTTTGGGAGGTAAGATGGGTCCAACAAGTTTAATACAAGTTGTTTTAGGTGAAGGCAGATCAGGTGGATGGGAAGATGAGGGACTGGAATGTAGAGATAGAGACTTAAGAAGTAACCACTTTAAAATGAGAGACAAGTATGTGGCTGGCGCCCTACTCACTGAGCTACGAAGCTGGCGGGTTTGAGCCCGGCCCAAGCCTGCTAAACAGTGATGACAACTGTAACCAAAAAATAGCCGGGTGTTGTGGAGGGCACCTGTAGTCCCAGCTACTTGGGAGGCTGAAGCAAGAGAATCACTTAAGCCCAAGAGTTTGAGATTGTTGTGTGCTGTGACACTGTGGCGCTCTACTGAGGGTAACAGAGTGAGACTGTCTCAAAAAATAAAATAAAATAAAATAACAATGGAATGTATTTCCAGAAAGAGGAAGCCATAACTGGGGAAATGAGAGCACAGAATAAAAATCTGAACCATGAAGTACACAGCCAAGTGTGACAACTTTGGGAGGCATCGTGAAGAAGCAGAGCCAGAGAAGGAGAGACCAGAGAGCTGAGTCAGGACTGTTTTCACAGATGTGAAGGAAAGGGTGACAGTAGCCTCAAATGCTACCATGAAGTTAGGAACAATGATGACAAAGCCACTGCTTGTGGGAGGTTCCCAAAGAACTCTTACCAGAGCAGAGGTGGCACTTCAGCTGCGCAGTGGGACCCTTGGGCATTCAAAATGTGTTGCTTGCACTGATGGGAGGGGGAAATCTATTAAGCACAAACTCCAGTGTTGGCAGGGCCTTTGTCCTGTCTGGCAGAACATGACCATCTACTTTTTATTCAGAAGAGAAATTCATCAATAAGGATGGAGTCTGGATGAGTCTGAGTCCCTTGTTAGTCTACAGATGAGAAAGAAGAGGCCAATCACGAATGGGACAAGCCTACGTGAACAGAGCTACCAGCACCGGGAATGGTTGACTTCATACTTGCCAGCCCACGCTGTCACGAAGTTGAGCTCAGTTCCTGGGAAGAGAAAAGAAGGGCGGCTAGTTCTCTGTGCCCCATCTGTGTAGTGAGAACTCTGCCCCAGCAGCAGGAAGGAGGTACCTTGGTGATGAACTCTAAGCCCAATCCTTTCTTACCCTTCAGCATTAAGGATTATGGTTCTTGGGCACAGTGTTATTGAAGCTGGATACATTTGTGACATAGCCTTATTGCTCTCCACCTCTTTGAAGTTATTTGAAAATATCCCTTTAAGAGAAAACAATGCCAGGGGACAACAATGCTTTTTTTAATGCTGCTATTTAAAGCCCTTCTGCCAGGCACTGGCGTTACACCAGATAACTGACTTTGAGAGAGGACGTGAGTGGAGTAAAAGGGCATGGCAAGTGGAGACCACTCTGGAGACATCAGGCAGTGGAAGGAAGACGATTTAGTATAGCCTAAGGGCATTAAAAATCACATCTGAACCCTTTGCTGTGAATCTGAGAAATTTCTCTTACTGAGATAAGGGTCATTTCCGAATCCTAGACAGTTTAGTTATGGCCAGGTAAGTAGGGGGACCAATTGTCCTAGTTTTCTTGGGCCTCTCTTGATTTAGCATGGGAAGTCCCACGTCCCAGGAAACCCCTCAGTCCCAGGCAAATAAGGACAGTTGATAGGTCACCTTAAATAGGTGCCATTGGTGTTGCCACAAACTGAGCAAATTAGATATAGCATTGGCTGCCTCGTGATAGAGATGGCCTGTCCTCTTAATCGTCTCTGTTCCAGTACACAGTGACTGGATCCTAATCCTCAGTGGGGTTTGTCCGATGTTCTTAGGTTAAGAGATTTCTTCAAGTTTTGAGTGTCAAGGAGAAAGAGAAATAAAATTTTAGTGTCTTTCATGTGCTTTTATACAGCATTTCTTTTAATTCTCACAGCAACCATGTGAGGTGGGTATTACCATTTTCAGTTTACAGGTAAGGGTACAGAGGCACAAAGAGGCCTAGGTTTGTCTGGCTTCACACTCTGTGCTCTTTGAACATCACACTGTGTCCATCAGAGACCCACAGAGACCTGTGTGTTCCACCCCCATGATTTGGGGAGAATGCAAGTCCATGGCTAGAGTTGAGGCACAGAAGAGTGTTCACAGAAGAATCTTTCTAGATCTTCTGGGCCACATCCCAGACGGTGCCCCCCCTGAGTAGAGGGAAAGACGAGAGCGCCTTGGTCTGATGGCTTTGTGTTTCAGGGCCTACAAGTGGGAAAGGGAAGCTTTTAGGGTTAAAAATCAGCCCCAGAATATGGCTTCTGAGATTTAAAATGAAACATCTACTAAATCGAAGCACACAGTTTATAGAAAGTACTCACAGTGAGAAAGTTGACAAAAACTGTGCCTGAGACAGGGTATGGTTATCTAGATGCCATTTCTCCCTACAATTTCTATGGCCTATGTTCACCTCTAAATCCTTGCTTTCTACCTGGAAAGGCAATACATCCATTCTCTTAAAAAATGAACTTTAGTCAAGTAGATGGCCAACACACTCTCCTCATAACATGAGTTTTAAAGTTCTTCTGTTTAGAGGAAACAGCTGCCAAAATAACATAATTTAGTCTTAAATAGTGCAAAGAGCTACATGAAATGAGATTATACTGGTTGTACTAACTGGGTGTAATTTAAATCAGAATGTAAGTTGGTGAAAGAACCAGGTGTGTGAGTTTGAGGTATGACTGTTTCTTTTTTCTTTCCTTTTTTTGGAGACAGAGTGTCACTCTGTTGACCTGAGTAGAGTGCTGTGGTATCACAGCTCACAGCAATCTCAAACTCCTGAGCTCAAGTGATCCTCTTGCCTCAGCCTCCCAAGTAACTGGGACTATAGCCACCTGCCATAACACTGGCCCATTTTTCTATTTTTAGTAGAGATGGGATCTCACTCTTCCTCAGTCTGGTCTCAAACTCCTGAGCTCAATGGATCCACCTGTCTTGGCCTCCCAGAGTGCTAGGATTACAGGCATAAGTCACTGCACTCAGACTTCATTTTATTTTTAAGGCAAGGTCTACCTCTATTGCCTAAGCTAAAGTATAGTGGCGTCATAGCTTACTGAAACATCAAACTACTCTTCCCTCAGACTCCCAAGTAGCTGGGACTAGAGCCTCCCCCCCCACAATGCCCAGATGATTTTTCTATTTTTTTAGTAGAGGTCTAGCTCTTGCTCAGGCTGGTCTCCAGCTCCTGAGTTCAAGCAATCCACCTGCTTCCTTGGGGAAGATCATTATCACGGTCACCTCCCCCACCCAGGCTTTCATCCCTCCTAGAGCCCTTGGCTGGCCTTTCAATTTTCAGTTCCTTTTCACTCCAATGTATCTTATACACCATTCCCAGCTTAATAATCTTCCAACCCTATTAAAAAAAAATCTTGGGCAGTGCCCGTGGCTCAAAGGAGTAGGGTGCTGGCCCCATATACCAGAGGTGGTGGGTTCAAACCCGGCCCTGGTAAAAAACTCCAAAAAAAAATTTTTTTTCTGGCTCGGTGCCTGTAACTCAGTGAGTAGGGCCTCAGTCTCATACACCAAGGCTGGCAGGTTCGAGCCCAGCCCAGGCCTGCTAAAACAACAGCGACAACTGCAACCAAAAAATAGCTGGGCGTTGTGGTGGGCACCTGTAGTCCCAGCTACCTGGGAGACTGAGGCAAGAGAATCACTTAAGCCCAAGAGTTGGAGGTACCTGTGAACTGTGACACCATGGCACTCTACCTAGGGTGACACAGTGAGACTCTGTCTCAAAAAAAAAAAATCTTACCTGACTTTTTTAATGGTATAAATCCCCCTACTCTCCCTTACTCTTTTGGCCCCTAAGCATTTAGGAACTCAAAAAGTATTGCTTCAGACCTGGGACCTTTTAGATGCCACAAAAACACTTTGAGGGCATCTTTGTGTCCTAAGCTCAAATTTGTAATGTTTACTGTTCGCCTATATCATTCTGCTCATTAAGAAGAAAAGGAAGGTACTGATTAGAGTGGCTGCTCTCTGAGATTGGCTACAGGAGTCAGCACAACCCGGGGAAGTGGCCCTGATGGTGTGAGCAGTGACAGGTTCTGATGACGGGCAACTGTGGAGCTGGGGTGCTGGGAGAGCAGGGAAAGAGCTCTGATCAGAATATCAACAGTCTCAAGGACCCGTGGGAATGGCTTCCTAGGGACTGAAGAGTGAGTGTAGCTAACACTGTCCCCAGCATTCAGTCAATGTGCTCAGAATAGGACCGAATTGAACTAAATTGAATAGAACCCTAAAGAAGGTGGCATAAAGAAAGAGTCGTGAGAGCAATTTGAAGTAACTTTAGGAGAGAGAAGTGATGGCAGATGTATGCTAATTAGGGATGTTTTTTGTTTTAAGGCAGAAAAAGAAGTCCTTTCATGTTAGTTAGGTTAATATGATCTTCGCTGAATGGAAGAGACTTCAGTGGGCTCAAGTTCAAACAGACATTCCCAGGGCTGCCAGAATTGTTTCCAGAGAATTAAAAAAGAGAACACGTTCTCTTAAACACTTGGAGTTTAGAATCAAGAATCTGATGAGGTAGATAACCAGAAATACTCTATTCAGGAGCTTCTCAAACTTCAAGATACATAGAAAGCACCTCGGTAAGTTTTTTAAAATTCAGATTCAGATTCAGTAGGAATGGGGTGAGACCTGAGATTCTTCCCTTACAATAAGCTCCAGATGCAGCTGAAGGTCCAAGGACCTAACTTTAAAATGAAAAGGTCTCATTTCTTCCTTTTTTCTTTCTTTCTTTTTTTTTACTCACCACTATACTAACAAGGAGAAAAGGTCTCATTTAATCTATGTATTTCCTAGCAGAGAAATGGAGGCTCAGAGAAGTAAAGGATCCTACCCGTATTCCCAGGATCTCTGGCTGTACTTACATCTTTTTGTCTGTTGCACCTTGATGTTTTATTGAGAGTCTGTAGAAACCACAGGACCACACAGAGCTACCTGCATGGTGGTGGCCCGGGGCGTGTTGGCAGCTTAGATGGCACCAAGGGCAGAGTAGGACAGGGCCTGGAAGAATGAGGAGGAGGTGGTGACCAGGGTTACTGGCCGACCAAGTCATGATAACACATATGGCAGGTATATTTAAATCACTGACTCAAGCAAAAGAGAATGGAATTAACAGATAATAATTTTAACATTCTTTACTGTAATTTTAAAGTTAGTAGGCAGATAGGGTTGATGTCAGAGAGATATTTTTAGGCAAGGGGCCCTCTCAGCCCCCCTCACATGATATCAGTGACTAATTATTCTGACTCCTCATGTGGCTAGCCCTGGCAATCATGATTTTTTTCTGAGTTTTAACTTCAGTGAAGGTGACAAGGTTAAAAGTTAAAGGTCAAAGATATTCTTTAATGCTTAACCTATTAGCCAGTCATCTAATTAGTTACTTTAATTATACATTGCTGACCTATGTCTCTGCTATGGAGATATTTAATTCCAGGGAAAGAAAATGTATAAAGTTAACAAAGCAATCTCTTGCCTTTTGAAGGTTTTAGGGGGAGGGGTATTGAGATGGGGTTCACTCGGTTGGCTGAACTAGAGTGGAGCGGTGTCAGCATAGCTCACAGTGACCTCAAACCCCTGGGTTCATGGAATCCTCTTGCCTCAGCCTCCTGAGCAGCTGGGACTACAGGAATAAGCCACCACGCCTGGCTAATTTTCCTTTTCTTAAATAGAGATGGGGCCTCTCTATGTTGCTAAGTCTATTCTCAAACTCCTGACCTCAAGCAATCCTCCTGCCTTGGCCTCTCAAAGTATTTATTAGGATTACAAACATGCGCCACCATGCCCAGCCTGCCCCTTGAAATTTTAACATAACCAGTTTGGTGTGGATAATTCCCACATCCATTTCCATAGTCCTGGATGAATAGGCTATTGTTTCAGTACCTTCGCTATACACTAAATACATAACCATCCTTTTTAACCTCTGTAAAATGTTATAATCTGCAATTCTGCATCTATGCTAGAAATCTCTCTACCTGTAAACTATTTAGTTATTTAATCGGCTAACTAATTCTCACATCTGGTGCTTGTAGTACTAATATCAGTACTTTAAATTGCTGTTGTATTAGTGAAGAAGGTAACTGTATTATCTAGGGGTTTGTGTGAGTCAAGCCTATATGCTTGATTAAGCCTGTACCAACACACCCTAGCCTCACCACCACAGAACTTAAGCATGCACCTTGGAGAAGTCTATGCCATGAAAACACTGGAAAATGAAATGAAATTAGGTAATTACACACAGGGGATTTGATTATGCCCAGCAAATGGGTAAAATTATAACTTAGATACCTACAGGAGAGTCATGGGGTACCAATGGGGGTTATAGAGGCAGGCAAACAAGGATCGGGAGGGAGAGTATCTGAGCAGTTGCTTTAGGCCTCTTTTTACCTGGCAATGGTGGCTTTAGTCTGTGCATATCAAAGTTCAGAGTGTACAAAATCTTTTTTGCTGCACAGGCTACTTCCCAGGATGTCCTTGGCTGAACTTTGAACCAAAGAAAAATAAGGAAATAAATGCTGCTCCTCTATCACATAGGTTGTGTGCTAATTTTTTTGTGTACGCAACCTATACAGTTATTCCAGAAGTTAGAAATAACCTGTCTACATTTTATAATTTTTATTTTTTGAGACATAGTCTCATTTTGTTGCCCTCAGTAGAGTGATATGGCATCACAGCTCACAGCAACCTCAAACTCTTGGGTTTAAGTGATTCTCTTGCCTCAGCTTCCCAAGTAGTGGGGATTACAGGGACCTGCCACAATGCCTGGCTATTTTTTTACTGCAGTTGTCATTGTTGTTTAGCCAAGGCCAGGTTCGAACCCGCCAACCTTGGCGCATGTGGCTGGTGTCGTAACCACTGTACTACAGGTACCGAGCTGTACATTTTATAATTTTTATTTTGAGGCAGAGTCTCACTCTGTTGTGCAGGCTAGAGTGTGGCATCAGCCTAGCTCACAGCAACCTCAATCCCTTGGGCTCAAGAGATCCTCCTGCTTCAGACTCCCTAGTAGCTGGGACAACAGGTGCCCACCACAACGCCCAGCTAGTTTTTCTATTTTTTGTATAGATGGGGGATCACTCTTGCTCAGGCTGGTCTGGGAACTCCTGAGCTCAAGTGAGGCTCCTGAGACTCAGCCTCCCAGAGTGCTAGGATTACAGGAGTGAGCCACCGCACATAGCCTACATTTTATAACTTTTGGTAACTTAAGTATCATTAGTCATTTTACTTTGTCCCTCTGAAATTGCAAATTTGGGGGGTTGTAATGATTTTTTAGTTGGGTGCATAAGCCTGTATAAGTTTTACGACTATAAAATACTTTTACTTATCTTTCATGCATTTTGGATTCAAGAAAGCCCATTTAGGGAATATCATTGGAGAAAAAAAAAGTTTTAAACTCTGCAGGCAGAGTTTTAATAATATATACAATAAGAATAATTGTGCTACATTAACAGGTAGTGAGACACAAAAGATGGAAATTAAGCTACATGTAAATAACTTGCAATGGCTTTGGCACCTATGGCTCAAGTGGCTAACGCACCAGCCACATACACCTGAGTTGGTGGGTTCAAATCCAGCCCAGGCCTGCCAAACACCAATGACAGCTCCAACCAAAAAAAACCAAAAAACAAAAAGGGTGTTGTGGGTGTTGTGGCAGGCCCCTGTAGTCCCAGCTACTTGGGAGGCAGAGGCAGGAGAAAGTGTGAGCTGTGATGCGATGGCACTCTACCCAGGGCGACAGCTTGAGGCTCTGTCTCAAAAAAATAAAATAAAATAAAATAACTCGCAATGAACACAGGAAATGTTGTTAAGGGAAAAGATCACAGCACTTGGACTTTAGAAAAGAGGAATGCTGGGGTTCTGGGCCTTCCACCTATTTCCTCATTACCGTCTCTGCCTGCTAACTTCACCTGCCATCACCACAGTGTAACGTTAAAGATATCACATAACCATTCTGGTTGATTGTAGAAGAAAGAACCTGTCAGAAAGCAGGTAATCTCTTTTTGCTCAAAGATTTTAAATTTGAAACAGGAGTTGACACATGGCTGGGTCTCATTCTTAGTGCTAGTTTTCTCCCCCCCCCCCAATGCATAACTCATTTGTTTCACAATTCTCTTCCCCAGGGCACAAAGGTGTTGTGCACCCCAGCCTTGTCTGCATGCTCATGCACCCCTCCCAATGTCCCCTTGTTGCACCTGCTGGTGTTTGAGGCACTTACCTTAATGAGCTGCAAAGGTGCATCAGCCCGTGCTGCACCTGTGTCCCTGAGTGTGAGCAAGCAGGTCAGGGGGAGGTGGCTGGGCCGTATCTGCTGCAGCACAGGACAGAGCTCTATCCGGAAGGCAGGGAAAGGAGAGGAAACTTCAACAGAAATAGTTCAAGTGTTTCGAAGTTAAAAATAAAACTCTATCACAAGGGGCAATGTGACCAGGCTCAGCTTACGACTTTTCCTTTCCCCTGTATTTATCAACACGTGGTCTCTACTGGAGTGGCATTTAGCAGGGGAAACAAGATGGGAAGTGGGGTTTTATATGAACAGGTCTTCTTTCCCTTGAGGAAGGAGGAAAATCCTTTTAAGAAGGATCGTTTTTCAATGCCAAAGCAGCCTCTCAGACTCCTGCATGTGTAGTTGGCGGGTCCAGCTACGCTTGAAGAGGTTGGTGGAGAATTCAGGAAGGGCTGCTGCTCTAATTATAACCATGCCTCTCACCCAAACCCAACTCTGGCTGAAGCAGCAACTTGTGCAAGTGACAAGCAGTCCTGCTTCTGTATCTCCTATTTCTTGTCATGACAAGTAAGTGTCTTTCCTTTCTTGGCACCTGTCTTTTCTATGTGGCTGGAGTTTGTAGTTCAGAAATCAGGCGTAGATAAGTCCAGTGCGAGAGCATTAGAGATGGTTCATTTAGTCTAACTTCTTTTTCTTTACAGACACAGAGATAAAGGTTCAAAGAAAGTAAATTGCTCATCCAAGGTCACACAGATCACTAATGGAATAGCCAGAGGAAAGACTCGCTCAGTTCTTTGAACTCCCAGTGCAGTGTTTATCTTATCCTCTTCAAATAAACCCATTCAGCTATGTTCCAAGGAAAGAAAGGTATAATCCTGAATTTGCTGATTTCCACGTATGTGGTTTTGCCCAAGTTACTTAACTACTCTCTGTGTTCCCAATTGTGAAATGGAAATGATAACTCTTGGTGTGACTGTATGCAACTGTGTTCACACACTAATTAATACACATGAATGTGTACCACATACCAAGTGCTCAGTGTTAGCTGTTATCTAAATGCACTTGAATGAATTCTGACTACAAACAAACGTGCCAAATTCTGCTGGAATCAATAGTTACTGAATTCCCCTTTCCCTGGATTCTTCAATGCATGTAAGTCCATATAGGTAAATTTACTTGGCATGAGCAACTGGTAGTTAAAAACCATACAGATCGGCTCAGCTCTTATAGCACAGTGATTATGGTGACAGCCACATACACCACGGGTGCTGGGTTCGAACCCAGCCTGGGCCAGCTAAACAACAATGGCAACTGCAACAAAAAATAACTAGGCTTTGTGGTGGGCACCTATAGTCCCAGGTACTTTGTGGTGGGTACTATAGTCCCAGGAGTCTTGGGAGACTGAGGCAAGAGAATTGCTTAAGCCCAAGAATTTGAGGTTGCTGTGAGCTGTGATACCATTGTACCCTATTGTGGGTGATATAGTGAGAATCTGTCACAAAAAAAAAAAAAAAGAGTACAGATTTTCTATGTTGATCTTGTATCTTGGAGCTTTGCTGAACTCATTTATTAGTTCTAAATGTTTTCCTGTGGATTCCTTAGGATTTTCTCTATGTTAAGACCATGCCATTTGTGAATAGAAGTATTTTTACTTCTTTCCTATTGGGTTGTCTTTTATTTCCTTTTTTTGCTGTACTGCCCTGCCTAGAACTTCCAACCCTGATGAGAGTGGTGAGAGTGACTATAGTTGACTTCTTCTTGGTCCTGGGGGGTAAGCAATCAGTCTTTCACCAATAAGTATGATATTACCTGTGAATTTTTATAGATGGTCTTTATCACATTGAAGGAGAGGGATTTTATGGTTTCTTCTTTACTTTTTGGATGTCTCTATCATGAAAGGGTGTGAAATTGTGTCCAGTGCTTTTTCTGTGCCTATCAACATTATCATGTGATTTTTGCCCTTTATTAATATTCTGTATTACATTGATGGATTTTTGTGTGTTAAGCCAACCTTCGAGGGAGGAAGGGAAGCAACATGGCCGACTGGAGCCAGCTTTCCATGGAGGCTCCCGTCCAGAAGGAGAGTTAAAGGACAGTACTTTAGCAAGTAAACCGATGGTTTGGAGCTGAGCCAAGAAAGAAAATTGAAGAATGCACATCAACCCTGCTGAGGTAAGCTGCGACCCCAAGGAAATAAACAATAGGTATCAAATCCATCACCAAGTGGATGAGAGTCCCCTCCCCCATGAAAATGGCTCTGCAGTATACGCTATACAAAAAGTGAGAAGAGTTCAGATAGCCTCATATTTTATCCTACAGGAGAGACCATCTAAAAACCAGGACTCTTTCCCCAGAGAGGACCTACCAGTGTGCCATGGCACTCTCCTACCAGGCATAAAACTGTATAAAACTGTATTATATTCTCTACTGGCAATTCTGAATTCCCAGCACTCCCCTCCACTCACATCCTGAGGTCTGGAAACCTGTCCCCTGTCAGGGCCCAGGACTGGCCAGGTCTCAGGCCTGGCTTAACTAGGTTCCATCCACTAAGACTGGTTAACTAGTCTGCGTCCACTAAGTTACCTTGCTCAGGTCTATTAGGTGGCTGAGGGCTATCTACTTGAGCAGGAGAGAGAGAGTATCTTAGATAGAGTAAAGCAGTCTTCTTAGAAAGATAGATCTTAGTATTTAGCAGAGCTTGGTAATCTTCAGCAGAGAGATGCCATGCTGGTGGAGGAGACAGAGTCAGAGTAAGCAGGTCTGTGATAGAATGAGCATGCCTTCTCCTCCAGCCTAATATAAAGCTGATCTCGTGCCTCTCAACACCACAGGTGTAGAGACTGCCAATTCACCACTGCTCTCATCTCTCGAGTTCTCATGCTTGTTAGGAGAGCTAAATCCCTCTCCATGCCCTTTCCACCAAGGTGTTCCATTATTGAGCTATACAGGTATTTCTTATAACTGTCACTCCTCCTAGCCATAGGCTATATGAGCTGCAACAGTCCCCCATGGTGTCCAGATTCTTGGGCATTTTCTTGAGACATGTAGTCAAGGCATGGGCTGTTGCTGGTCTATGCTGATTCTGCAGCATGGCATGGGAATAAGGAGAAGATGGTGAACTGAGGGAACCATATGGTAGAGGGAGAGGTGGTGCCCTGTGGCACAGAGCAGCAGCGGCAGTGGTGGGAGCAATAGGGCTCACACCCCTGGGAATATTTTGGAGAGATACTCCCTGCCTCTCTGGGCAACCAGAGGAAGCCAGGCATCTTCTCTGGTGGCAGCCACTGGCAGAACAGATCTGGGACAGAAATGCAGACCCTGTGAGTAAAGGCTATGCCTGGGGCAGTACCTGCTGGGCAGGCACAGCTGGGATGGAGACTAGAATACAACTGTGCAGAGATGGCATACTCTCAGGGCAGGGCTGACCCAGAAGAACAGCTTTAGTGAGTTGAAGAAGCACCTGGTCCCCAGGGGATCATAGGTGAGACAAAAGCAGGCAGGGAGAGGCTGGAATTGAGAGCCTCCTGGAATTGTGAACTCTAACCACACCAGCCCCAACACAGACTGCAATTGAGACAGACACACCAGCTATGGGCAGCAGTGCAGACCAGGACCGTTCACAGTTTCTTTGAATTCAAACAGTGCCTGGTCTGCAGATGAATATAGCCAGGACAGAAAAAAATTCTACCAAAACAGAAGTATCAGCAACATCAATCAGGGGCAGGGCAACCCAACTTCACCTTATCTGTTCATCTAGCCAAATGATATAAAATAATCATGGGGCAGAATCAGCAGAAAAACTCCAGTAACATGAATAACTAGAGTAGATCAACTCCCCCAAGGAATGACATGGACACACCAGAAGATCCATTCATAAACAAATGGCTGAGATGACAGAAATCCAATTCAGAATTTGGATTGCAAATAAGATTAATAGAATGGAGGTAAAGTTGGAATTAGAAATTCAAGGAGCATTTCAAAAGTTATCTCAAGAATTCAATAAATTCAAAGATCTTAAAATCTTGAAATCACCAAACATTTTGACACATTGAGACAAGAACTTGTAGCCCTCAAAGATCTGAGGAATACAGTAGAATCCCTTAGTAACAGAATGGAGCAAGCAGAAGAAAGGATTTCTGACTTTGAAGACAAAACTTTTGAACCCTTCCTAAAGCTCAAAAAGGAAGAAAAGTGGAGAGCAAAAACAGATCATTCTCTTAGAGAGCTCTGGGATAATTTGAAGAAAACTAATATTTGCCTCATAGGAATTCCTAAAGGCAATGAGGTGGCTTTGAAAGACACAGATACTCTTCTTAATGAGATAATAAAGGAGAACTTCACAGACATGCCAAGAGATTCTGAAATTCAGATAGTAGACAGTTTCAGAACCCCAGCATGACTAAACCAGAATAAGGCATCTCCCTGACACATTATAACTAACTTTGCCAAAGTTAATATGAAGGAGAAAATTCTTCAAGCAGCCAGATGTAAACCATAATCAGAAGGGGAAGAATATTAGAATGACTGAAGATCTTTCTGCTGAAATCTTTCAAGCTAGAAGAGGGTGGTCATCAACTTTTAAGCTCCTAAAACAAAATAACTTTCAACACAGGATCCTGTATCCAGTGAAACTGAGTTTCATTTATGGTGGAGAAATTAAATACTTTAATGACATTCACATGTTGAAGAAATTTGCCATAACTAAACCAGCTCTTCAGGATATTCTCAGACCTATCCTCCATAATGACCAGCACAATCCTCCACCACAAAAATAAACTCACTCAACCTGGTTTCCTGTACCCTCAATGAATCCCCAACAATAAGAAAAGAAAAAACAAAATAAACTCACTCAGAAATTTTTGATCAATTTCCAACTTCCACAGTGGTGAAAGAATTAAAAATGTCCATTGGACTTTCAAAAAACTCGATACCCAAAATTCTACCAGGTTTATCAATATTCTCAATTAATGTGAATGGTTTAAATTGTCCTTTAAAGAGCCATAGGTTGGCTGACAGGATACAAAAACTCAGGGTAGGTATCTACTGCATACAAGAATCTGATCTTACCTTAAAAGATAAATATT
>CAUYON010186239.1:0-14117 GCA_963573935.1 Arctocebus calabarensis
CAAACATCTTTCCAAAAGGAACATATTAGTTTGCATTCCTACCCTTACATGTCCCCGCCCCCCAGTTTTTGGCCAGGGCCAGGTTTGAAACTGCCACCTCCGGTATATGGGGCCGGCGCCCTACTCCTTTGAGCATAGGCGCCACGGTATGTGTTTGTTTTTATTAAATTTTCACTGTAATAGCATTTAACAACATGTCTGAAGATCTGGGAAGAAAAGAGCAGGGGAGAAACTATTCAGAATTGAAACAATTTACCATAGCTAGCAAAAATTCTATTATCTATTAAATACATTAATATATGTATTTAACTTACTACATGCAGCTTAGCATTTTATTTTTTCTTAAAATTGAATATATATATATATATATATATTTTTTTTTTTTTTTTTGAGACAGAGCCTCAAGCTGTCACCCTGGGTAGAGTGCTGTGACATCACAGCTCACAGCAACCTCCAACTCCTGGGCTCAAGGGAATCTCTTGCCTCTGCCTCCCAAGTAGCTGGGACTACAGGCGCCCGCCACAATGCCCCGCCATTTTTTTTTTTTTTCTTTTTTTTTTGGTTTGGTGGTCTGGGCTGGATTCGAACCCGCGAGCTCAGGTGTACGTGGCTGGTGCCTTAGCCCGCTGAGCCACAGGTTTCAAGCCAATATTTTTTTATATTGTTAAATATCCTTTATGTGACTGTACTTTAAAATTTTTTTTAGTTTAAAGTTCTTGCCTTAATCAGAAATTAAATAATTGGGGAACACAGATTTATAAGTTGCTTTTTGTGTCTTTTATTTATCTATAAAAGATCTGGAGAAAACTAAGGTTACTAAACCTAAGTTAATTCCTGTATCTGACAGGTTGTTTATTTTTCTTTCTAGGTTTTTGAAATACACACATACCAAACAGGCTTTCAAGTCAGAGGAGGTAAGTCAGCTCAATCCTTTGCATACTTAACCCTGGGTATGCTGCATTGGCACTGTAAAGTTTGCTGAACTGTGTGTATTTAATAGATTATAGGTACTGTAGGGCAGGTATTGTTTTATTCTTTTTTTTTTTTTTTTTTTGGTGGTATCTTGCACATAGGAGGTCTAGGATAATATTTTTAAATGCCAATAAATGTTACCAACCCATTAGACTTAATATGAAAATTGTAGCTATGAATTATAACTTCACATAGTCAGCTGACAATTTTGACACAGTTTGACCAATTTTTGCAGTGTTTTTGTTAGTTCTGCTTATTACCAATCACCCTGAAATCTCTTCATCAGAGATGCTTTCTCTCCCCTCAGAAAAATGTTTAATCTATTAGTACATTTGTACATTGCTGTTTTCTTTGTGGCATTACCTCAATAAACTTGGACTAACAAGTCTCTGATTTCACTTCCAATTTTGCCAAGTTCAACAGGAAATGTTATATTCACAACTAACATTTGTGAATACAAGTTGTTCTCTTTGTGTAAAATTCATTATGTACTTGAGCCTCATAGCTATGATTCAGGAATAGGTAAGCCTTGCTTTTTTTTTGTTGTTGTTGTTCAGATCCCAAGATGGCAGAAGTGCTAGGTTTCTTTTTTGAAACTACGCAATTTTTCATATATTCTGCTGACAAGTGTTCCTGTCATTTTACTGAGGAGAAAAACTTGGAGGAGTCCAAAAAAGAATGATACTTACCTTTGACAACCTGAGACTTTATACTTACATTTTGCAAAGATATACTTATTGTCAAAACCTAACTGAAGGGTGGTGGTAGGTTTTTCATGGCACATTGATTTCAACAAGAGCAGAATAATACACCAGAACCCAGGGTACTATTGACGAGACTAACCAAAGAATATTACACCATTTTGTCAGTAGACACTAGACTAAACTATATGTTTTATATAGCAGACAGTGAAGCCCTAGAAAGTAATTCGTTTTTTAATAATATAGTAGAACCTCCATTGTTGACTGCTTCCCTACATTGACTACCTCCTTAAGATGACCTAATTTTCATAGAGTGGACATGTACCACACATGTATATCAGTACAGTAGGCTGAATTCCTTATTTTGACCACCTCCATATAGGATCAGTTTATTACAGTCCTTTGGATGGTCAGCTTACAGAGGTCCTACTGTATTCAAGTGATGCCTATGACGGCATAATTTCCATACCTTACACAAATAGAAAAAGAGACTATTTAAAAAGGAAAATAAAAAAAAAATCCCCAATGATAGTACAAGTATAGGCATTTGGGGCATTCTTTTCTCCTGTATTTCTGGGCAATTATATGTGTATTTTTTGCAATTTTTATATTATTAGAAATGACATGTCATTTTCCCTGAGAATGTTTTAAACAATTACAGTAAGACAGTGTTTTGGGCAGAATTCTATATACAAGATTTACTAAATAACTAAATAATAATTATTCTAAAGAATATAACTACCAACTACCAATTCTTCACCCAAAAGTTTTACAGATGATTCCTCTTCTAATTTTTCTTTGCCCCAAATGGTAAAACCATGTTTGTGTTTTCTCCCTCTGTGTCTTTGTCCTATTTTAGAGAAGTAAAACATCTTAAATTTGCCTGGAAGGAAGTAAGAAAAGCATTTGTTTATTTATTAAAATATTAGTCTTTAGTATTTTCTTTCAGGTAATGAAGTAAGTTTAAAAATTTACTATAGTGATGTACAAGGTTTGACAGTTAGGTTCACATCCTAGAAAAAGTACTCTATACCTACGGCTGAATATAGTTACGGTCATCTTCAAAGTACTCCCTTTGGGAAGCTATGCACAGACCCACAGTGCCTAGTCTACCTTTCAAAGCAAATTTGAAACTTTCTTCTGGAATGGCTGTCAGAGCAGTGGTTGTACAAGGTCTGACAAATAAGTTTGTGAAGTCATCCTAGAAAAAAAGTGCTACATACCTCATTGCTGAATATTACCACAGTCAGCTTCAAAGTACTCCTCTTGGCCGTCTGTTGATCACAGTGATACTCAGCAATGAGGTGTGTATCACTTTTTCTAGGATGAGTTCATAGACTTAATTGTCCAAACTCGTATGATCATTATTCTGACTCTATTTGACCTGCCAGAGATCGGGACTTCTCAATTTATTTACTTATAATTACTTTGGATAGAAAATCTCTTTGTAAACTCCAGCCACATTACATGAAGACAAGTTTTTTTAAAGATCTTCTGGAGTGACTGGTTTTTGAAAACAAAAGCAGGTACAGATAGGAACTATCATCAACAATGTATTACGGGATAATTGATCTAAATCTTTGCAGGATCTTCCTTGTGTTGGCCATTGCTATTACCTGTGCTCTAAGGCCAGTCAGCCTAAATAATATTGGCAGCACCTGACACTTGAAGTGAAGCGTGCAGCAAGGCTCAGGCTGTGGATTCTGCCCTGCCAAGCCAGTTTGGACCAGGCACCTTCTACTTCACATTTTGCCATGCTTCTGTCTGAATTCCCACAGCATAAAAGCAGTTGTGTTTTCTTTCTTAAAATTTTTTTAACCAGAAATCACTTACTAGTAAATTGAAAGATAACTTTATGCTGATTCTAACTATATTTTGTTTTGTTTTAAAGACAAAAGGACAAGATATTTTTCAAAGAAGTATACTTGGGCATATCCTACCTGAAGCAATGGTTTGTTACTTAGAAAATTATGAAGCTGAAAAGTTTTCTGAGATTTTTCTAGGAGAATTCGATACCCCAGAAGCAATCTGGAGCAGTGAAATGAGGTAAATTACCAGTTGATTGTTTAGAATTTTTGCTACTTACCATCGGGTTTGACTTCTATTAAAAGAAATGTTTTCATTAGTCTGAAATGATAATAATCATTGATGTCAGATTAAGTGAGAGATTTTCACAATGTCTTAAGCTTTTTTCTATTCTGACAAAATTTGACAAAATTACTGTTAACTTAATAAACTTTTACATAAGGATAGGGAATAATGCCACCAGTGCTTCTTAATTTATATAATGGGTAAGATTTTAGGAAATGAACTGGTAATACATATGTGGAATATATAAAGTCAAGACAAACCTCCTAGGTATTTGGAAATAGGACCATATTCCACTACTTAAAAAACTATAGCCACATAGTTTGATCCGACCAGAGATACCCAAAATAATTTCAGAATGAGGATTTCCTAGCTAGCATGTTTTGACTTTAACCTGCAGGTTTGTATTTTTAAAGAATGTCCTTTTAGGAGAGGAAGCCATGGGAGAAGCCCAGAAGCTGATGGCAAAGTCCACCCAGGCTCTGTCCAGAAATTGACTTGATACTTACAGATTCTGTGTCAAGGCTGCTTCCATGGAAAATCCCTCAGTCCTCTTAGCTAGGTAGCATTAGACCTTCTGAGTCAAGTGTTCACCCCCCTCAGACTGATTTCACACTCTACATACTACCTGCTAGTTATCATTTGACTTGCTGGATAGGTTGACCTATAGGCTTAGCATGTGCTAGGCATCAATTTGAATATGTTCTATATGGTAGTCATACTTTTCATTGAGAAAAATTATATAGGAATATTTAGCAACACTGTTCTTTTATATAGTCATTTTTCTCCAATCCACATTAAAAAGACATATCTGTGTGCTGACCAAAACCAAATTTCTGCTTAGCTGAAGGCCAGATCCCAGAGTACGGTTAAGTTAATTAAATAATTAGCATGTGGTTAGCTGCTTTGGGATAACAGCACACTTGAGATCTCTGGCTATACCCTCATGAATTCAAGTGCCATACCCCAAATCATACCATAATGGCTGATTTTTTTTTTTTTTTTTGTAATAGGAAGGATTAGTCATATCAGGCTCTTTCTTAATGGTCTGTACAGATATTGTAGATAAATTTATTTCTATTATTTTTACATGGTAACATCAGAATACCTTGAATAATATATTAAATTCTCATTTTAGGCTAATGAGTTATTCTGAAGATAATCTATGTAATTCTCTTGCATGGTTAACTTTCTCTTTAAAACAAAATAATTCATAATGCATGAATGGAAGCTTTTGTAATTGTAGGCGCCTTATGATAGAGAAGATTGCTGCCCATCTTGCTGATTTCACACCTCGTCTTCAGAGTAACACGAGAGCACTTTATCAGTATTGTCCCATCCCTGTCATTAGCTATCCACAACTAGAAAATGAACTATTTTGTAATATTTATTACCTCAAACAACTTTGTGACATACTCCGTTTTCCAGATTGGCCAATTAAAGACCCGGTAAGTCAACAGTTTGATCTGTGTCTTCATAAGCTATAAAGATAGCCTCTAATCACTTCTGGTTATTTCTTCCTCTTGTGATAATAAGGATAATAGTTTCCTTAGTATTCCCTCTTAAGAACTAACCACTGTGTAACACTGAGTGTATATACATATGTTTGAAGTCTTGAAAGCTAGTCTTTACAGCAGATGGATTAAAGCTCATAGGTGTTGGAGTTAGCCAATCTTGGGTTGAGTTTCTTTTGTGCCTTTAAAATGATAACTATTTAGGGCAGCGCCTATGGCTCAAAGGAGTAGGGTGCCAATTCCATATACTGGAGGTGGTGGGTTCAAACCCAGTCCCAGCCAAAAACTGCAGGAAAATAAAAAGAAAAAAGGTTAAAAAAATAAGAATTATTTAACATTCATCATGTGGCTTGACTTTTCTAAGCCTAAGTTCTCATCTCTAAAATGGTGATAGTAATAATAATATTATCGTAGTTATCTCTGGTGGTAGTTGTGAAGATTAAATGAGAATTCACAAGAGCATAATTAAGTGTGACCTACTCATTTATAAAGCAGTATGTACTATCTGCCTATGCACAGTGTCCCTGGGATTTCTTTAATTCAAGACTTTGGATACCTAGAGGGATCTAGGTGCCCATGTTTTTCTGTTACTGTGGCAGAAGTTATATTACCGTTATAATCTAAAAGATTTTAGGACAGTCCTTGTTTGTACCACAAGTCACTTCCTCTTTACAATGCAATGACCAAATAAAGCCAGGTAATCTCTGGTACTTGTTAAGGATTCAACATGAGATAGTAGAAAAAGTATGGGCTTTTTAGTCAGACCTAGATTTGAATCTAGCTCCACCACTTATTAATTCTGCAGCTAGCTCTCAGAATTGCATTGTTTTCTTGTATTATTGGAATTTTATACAAGAATTAAATACATTGCATTCCATTAAGTACGTAGCCCCTCGGCATATAAGCATGCAATAAAATATTAGCTCTCTTCTTCCCACTTGCTACCCAGCCTCCCTGTGTTCACTGTCTCTTACATTTTTTTGAATGCTAGCATGCTGATTAATAAATATGTGTCAGATCACCTTGAGAAGCATTCTACTTTCATAAGAAAGTGTTTGCTTTCTTAGGACAATGTATCATCTACTAAATTTAAAGTTTTTAGTGTTCTCTGAATGTTTCTTTAAAAACTAAGGGTAGAAACAAAAATTGGCAGAGAACAAAAAATAATCACTTAAAGAATAAATAATGTAGCCTTATAATAGATACCTTGCTGCCCAACTCTTATAATAGTGCTAAGAAGGCAATTTTGTTTATTTGTATGTCAGAAAGTATTAATTGAGTAGCCTAAAAGTGTCATTTTAAATTAAAAAAATTGCACAAGAATAATAGTACTTAAAAATTATATTCTGAAATAGTATTACTTTAACAGATACACGCCTGTAATCCTTGTACTCCAAGAGGCTGAGATGAGAGGATCACTTCAGCTCAAGAGTTCATGACTAGCCTGAGTGAGACCCTGTCTCTCCTAAAACATAGAAAAAAATTAGCTAGGTGTGGTGGCAGGCACCTGTAGTCCTAGCTACTTGGGAGGCGCAGGCAGGAGGATTGCTTTAACATAGGAGTTTGAGGTTACTGAGAGTTAGGCTGATGCCATGACACTCTAGCCTAGGCAACAGAGTGAGACTGTTTTAAATCCTTTTTCTTTAAGGTTAAGCTTCTAAAAGATACCCTTGATGCCTGGAAGAAGGAAGTAGAAAAGAAGCCACCTACAATGTCTATAGATGATGCTTATGAAGTGCTTAATCTGCCTCAAGGACAGGGGCTGTGAGTTATTTTCAGTTATTTTATAATATTAAATGTCCACATTATCTTAAAATAGTACTGTCACAGACTAAATTATATTTAAACCAACATTTAAAAAATTTTTTGCCTATTGTGTAATATATGTAACTATGGGAATAATATGGAACTATGCAACTTTTATTTATTATACATTTGTTAGCCAAATCATATTCTGTTCTTTCTAGTACATTCATTGTTCTCTACTAATTGAAATTAATTAGAGTTCCTGGTCCTGGGTCAGAGATGTGGTAGTCACTCACATATTTGATTTCTCCTGTGTCTGACAATTTGTATTATGTCTGAGGAAGAAAGAGATTTAATAGTTATGTGCCTTAGATACTAAATGACAGATTATGAAAGAATGCAGATTTACTTTATTAATTTATTAGTGAAGTTTAATAGCAGACTGGATATGTTAGAGAAAAATGGTTTAAAAGACGTTTTCTTAAGTATAGATTAAAATTATACATTTTTGACAAGACTGATTTAACAACTTAGAAATACAGAGCTCAAATTTGCATTTTGGAAATTTAGACAATTTGGTGTTTTAAAAACTATTTCTTAGTTCTTCAAATCCTCAAATGTGGTTTTACAATTTAAAATGAATGGTAACTTTGCATATGGAACTTTTAGGTTTTATCTTTTACCTGTAAAGATAACATATAGAAAGAATCTTAATTCTTACAGGTTTAATTTGATGCCTAATATATGATCACATATAATTCCTGATGTAAGAAAGGTTCTTAAAATGTCATTTTAGGTATTTGTGTGTTTTTTCTTGTACCTTACTATAGTCATAAAAGTTTTCCTGTTTAACAGGCATGATGAGAGCAAGATTAGAAAAGCTTACTTCAGACTTGCACAAAAGTATCACCCTGATAAGAATCCCGAAGGGAGGGTAGGTACTGCCTTTGGAATCAGAGCTTTGGGATTGATTTATTTTTGCTGTAGTATTGAAAGAAAAGCGATCACTTTTGTGTCAGTATCTGCCTTATAATATGTGCCCAGTTTATGCTTCATAAAATTCTAGCCACATGTTCATATTTTGTGCATGGGTGGTTCTCCCTCATTTTACCAGAAGATCTGCCCTTGTGACGAGTAACTTATGGGTTTTATTCTCTTTCCTTTCCCATGTCTGTTAACTCCACTGGAAAGTAATAAGAATAATTGAAAATTAGGAATGTGGGTAAATTTAATTTATTTGAGGTGATACCTTTGTCATTGAGATTGCTTTGGGCAATTTATATTATATATATTTTCTAAGGCCATCTAACTTCATATCACTCTAAAAAAGTAGAAAATTTGGTTCGAATTTTAATTTTATTTTTGAGACAGAGTCTCACTTTGTCACCCTTAGTAGAGTGCTGTGGCGTCATAGTTCATAGCAACCTCAAACTTCTGGGCTTGAACGATTCTCTTGTCTCGGCCTTCCAAGTAGCAGGGACTACAGGTGCTCACCACGATGCCCAGCTATTTTTAGAGATGAGGTCTTGCTCTGGCTCAGGCTGGTCTTGAACCTGTGAGCTCAGGCAGTCCACCTGCCATGGCCTCCCAAGTGCTGGGATTATAGGCGTAAACCACCATGCCTGCCCCCTTGGTTCAGCATTCCTTAATCCTACTTTCTCCAATGAAGATTCATAAAAAATACTGATGAACCACTAAAATAGGACTGATAGTCTATTGCTAGGAACTTGGAATAATTTCCCCTGGTTTCAAGGTCAGCTGTTTTCATTGGAAACAGGCACAGTATTCCTGAATGAGAAGGCTTGATATTGAAAAGATGCCACTTTTATGTTTAAGGCATTTTCAGTCAAAAGCCTGGGATTATTTTTGAGAACCTCATAGTATTCAAATTCATCTGAGAGACAAAACAATCAAGGTAGGAAAAAATTTTGAAATCTGTTATTAAATTACCAGGCTTAATCTATCAGATATTAAAATACTTCATAAAGCTATAATAGTAAAACAACATGATACTGATACAGGAATCAAAATATAGTTTAATGGAACATCAAATAGTATAGTTTAATAGCATGGATTTAGGAGTCAGATCTGGTTGTAAATCTTAGTGCTACCACCAATTGGTATTTAACTATCTTTAAGTTACAATGTCCTCATGTGAAAAATGAGGACAATAATAGTATATACCTCACATGGCTGTTTTGAGGTGAATGAAACAATAGCATTTAGCACAGTGTTTGGTATAAACAGTAGCTCTTATCATAATTTTTGTTATATTAGGCCAGAAGCTAGAGAGTTTAATATGATCTATTTGAAGAATTTTTTTAACTAAATGGCATTGAGATCATTATGTGCTATTTGGGGGGAGGGCATACTTTCACCCTAACAGTTTAGCAGCTGGATTATAGTTAGAATAAATTCCTTAATGTAAAAAATTAAAGAAAAACTAAAGTTATTAGTAAAATACAAACCAGCTGTGTCCTATTTTAAGTTGTAATTTGAGATGTTCCAAGTTAAAATTTAATTATGTCTGGTTACATACAGGATATGTTTGAAAAAGTAAATAAAGCGTATGAATTTTTATGTACCAAATCAGCAAAAATAGTGGATGGACCAGATCCAGAGAACATAATTTTAATTTTGAAAACACAGAGTATCCTCTTCAACCGTCATAAAGAAGGTAAACCTCTGTTATTCTGAGATTTTAAATTATTCTCCAACTAATCCTTCCAGGTTATCTGTTTTTCAGCATATTTTGATAGACTTTTTTAATAAAATTATTATTACAAAAGACTCTTAAAATCATTGTTTTTCATTCCTGTGTTTTCCATTATTTTGTATTGCCAATCAGGTTTTATTGTTTCTTCGTGAGTGGCGTTTTTTTCTGTGGTGTTACCTGGTTGGTTTTTGTGTTTAACCATTTAGCAGAAGATATAATAAATGATATCCAAAATGGAATCTGGAATTTAAGGATTATTTAGTCATGTAACATGCCTCTAAAAGCTTCTCAAGGTTGAAACCACAGTGTTGAGGTTTTTGAAAAGCAGTACAAACTTTTCAAATGATTGTATACTTCTTTTCACACTTCCTGTTTCATGTTGTACCTACCAAGACCCCTCCGGTCCTATGGGACAGTTTGAAAAACACTGATGTAGATATATTAGTTGTAATTTCAGGGTATGAGATAGTCCAACATGTTTGTAGAGCCATTTCTGATAGCCCTAACAAGTAGCAGCCCAGAAATCCAAGAGTATACTGAAAACAGTTAAGATTTTGTCAGGAATAAGTGGTTGAGTTTAGTCTGGCAGATGTCCATTGACATGGGAACTGAACTCAGCTTACAGTACAAGGGGGAGACCAGTTTGCTCCAGGACAATGTTGGCAGAAAAGGAGGACAGAACAGTGGGGTTTTAAGATAGGCACGAGAAGTGTTGGATAATTAAAAATAAGAGATGGAGTTGCAGTTTAATTATTGGAGGAGACAGTCTGGGGATTTAGCAAGTGGATCATTTAAGAGAGCAGTGATTATTTAGTTGATTTACTTTCAGATTAATTGTAAAGAACATAGTGTAAATCATTTTATTTAGACGCATTTTCTGCTGGTGGTGTCTGTGGTTCAGTGGGTAGGACACCAGCCCCATATACTGAGGGCGGTGGGTTGAACCTGGCCCCAGCCAAACTGCAACCAAAAAATAACTGAGTGTTGTGGTGGGTGCCTGTAGTTGGGAGGCTGAGGACAGAGAATCGCCTAAGCCCAGGAGTTGGAGATTGCTGTGAGCTGTATGATGCCACAGCACTCTACCGAGGGTGATAAAGTGAGACTCTTATCTCTACAGAAAAAAAAAAAAGATGGCATTTTCTGCTAGTCAGAATGAGTTTAGAAACCATTTTCAAAACCCTTGGTTATTGTTTAAAGGCTGATAACTATATTAACCATATCTGTTAGTGAGTTTGTCGTTTGCTTTTTCTCTGGGGTGTAAATCCTGATCTGATAGAACTTAAAATTAATTTATTTTTTTCTCATCACATATATGTATGTATATGTCATATTAGGAAAAATAGGACCAGTTCCAGAGGACTTTTTTTTTTAAAGCCAGTTTGGAAATGACTTTCAATTTAAGGCAAATTTTTAGTTATCTTGAAAAGGTGAAAAGCTTTATTAAAGTAACAGCTAATTAATTTGCATATTTCTGCCTAATAGGTTAGTTTTAAAAGAAGAAAAGAATAATTGGGCACATGCATATACTAACTTTTATTTTTAAATATACTTGTTTAAACATGAATTAGCTAAATACAGTTAATTAATGTTTTTATTTTGTATTTCTAGTAACATTCTATTCAGTGTTTTTGAAGGTTTATTTTAAGAAAACTGATAAAATAGAAAAAGGTTCTTATTATCTAGAAAGGTTGATATAAAATATTCACTTGTTTAAATAAAATGTCTCCCCAGAATCTTTTTTCTTTATAAAGAAGTACATATCATGAGTGTTAATTCAATTTCTGGTGCATTTGCTATGTCCTGCTCTCTCTGACTAGGTGAAAAGTTACAAAGATCACATGGACAACACAGAAAGTAGGTCTTCTGCAAAGGATCAAAACAGTTATACACCAGGGTCAGTTAGTTTTGCAGAAAATATTATTTTCTAGTGAAACATTTTAGAGAAATTGAACAAGTGTCCTAAAAAGGAACAATTCAAGGGATTTTCTACTTTGGAAATTTTAATTTTTTTATAAACTGAAATTAGAAGACTTAAATTAAATGTCTTATTTTTATGTTTTCTAAGGCAACATAATTGAACATGGTGTCAAAATTAACTTAAAACCTTGGCATGGTCCGTTTTTGTTTTGTCTTGTTTTCTCAATGCTAACATTTGTGTTTTTCAGATTTACAGCCTTATAAATATGCAGGATACCCTATGTTAATTAGGACTATAACAATGGAAACTTCAGATGACCTTCTTTTCTCAAAAGAATCACCATTGTTGCCTGCTGCTGCAGAGCTGGCTTTCCATACTGTTAACTGTTCGGCCCTTAATGCGGAAGAGCTCAGAAGGGAGAATGGAATAGAGGTGATGTAGAGTAACCACGTGCCTATCATTAAGCTGGTTTGGACATATTATATGCCCTGACAATAGAGAATGTACCAAGTACAAATGTAGATGATACTGTTTTTTGTTTAAATTTATTCTAGCAGTTTACATATATTTACAATATAGAATATCAGAATATTTACAATATTCTCTGTAGAAAGAATATATTAGAATTTATTCTAGCAGTTTACATATTTTTACAATATAGAATATTAGAATATTTACAATATTCTCTGTATTCTCATTCCAAAATTAAAGGTAGAAATGAAGTTTTAGTTCATAATGTGAGTTAGAGTACTCAGTTCAAAATTGGTAAAGGTAATACTACTTACAAAGTAGCTTATCGGGAATACTGAAAAAGAAACTTTTGGGAGTCTTTTGTTTAACTTGTTTATTTAACAAATGTTAATTGAGCAAACATTTGTGTACCAAATAAGTAACATTAGAAGATTATTTATATTTTATTTCTAGTAGAAAAGGATTGTTAGACTTCAAGTCAAAATGGAGAGTTAATAGCTGCCTTATTTGTCTCTAGGTGTTACAAGAGGCATTTAGTCGCTGTGTAGCTGTCTTGAATCGTTCTAGCAAACCGAGTGACATGTCAGTACAGGTGAGACTAAAACCCGTGGTTCTAAGAAAGTTACACTAGACCAGGGTTCAGACGGGTTCAGACTATATATATATATGAATCAATCAAAGAGCTCATTTAAAACCTGGGTTGCTAAGCTCCATCCCGCCCCTACCCTGTGTTTCTGATTCTTTGTGCCTAGGGTAGAGCCCTGAGGAAATGCCTTTCTATCAAGTTTCTAGGTGACAATGATGCTGTTGATCTGTGTGTGATACTTTTAAGTATTACTACATTAAAGTACTTATTATCTATTGACTTATTTTTTTTCTTACAGTAGACAATAATATGCTGAACTCTTATGTCTCTATCACCTAGCTTCCAAACATTTGTCAATCTATTTTTATTTCACGTATCTTCTAATACCTCACTCTCCTACCACGATTAGTAGCCTGATTTTGTCACATTTGTAATATTAAATTATTTGATAGAAAGTCATCAGGAATTAAGATTTTTGTAGAACATTATCTTTCTATGTGGCTTTTTACTTATGCTAGCAAAATTTAGAATATATGATAAAACTGTCAAGTGCTGGCTTTTGAATTTTATCTTCCCATTGTGAAGTACATTACATAAATAGAATTGTGATGTTCTGTCATGTTAGTAAGATGGACAAAAATAACTTTTTAGAGGCCAGCACTTTTTTTTTTTTTTTTTTTAAAGGAAACTGTCTCACTGTGTCACATACCATAGAGTGCTGTGATGTCACAGCTCACAGCAGCCTCAAACTCCTGGACTCAAGGGATTCTCCTGTCTCAGCCTCCCAAGCAGCTGGGACCACAGGCGCCCACCACAACACCTGGCTATGTTTTGTTTGCAGCTGTCACAGTTGTTTAGCAGGCCCAACCTGGGCCCAAACCCACCAGCCTCCGTGCAAGTGGCTGGCACCCCACTCAACTGAGTAATGGGTGCCGCCAGCAAATTTTTTAAATAAAGGTCCGGAGAGTAAATATTTGAGGTTTTCAGGTTTCATGCAATCTGTTACATATTCTTTTTTTTTTTTTTCTTGCAACTCAGAAGTTTATTAATGAAGGGGGTTTGGTCAGCTGGTGTTTACATGCTTGAGCCCTACAGCCCTGTATTCCGGCTGCAGTGAGGAAGATGGCTGGCTTCTCTGCTGGCCACAGGTGATATCATTCCAGGAACATGCTGAGCCCTTGCTCCTGGGTCCCTGTCGCCATGGCTGGAGTCCAGCACTATCAGTTAGGTTCCACTTCTGTTTCTTGTGCTTGAGCTAGAGTATCGACATTTTTTAGGATCTCAGCATAGTGTGGGCCAAATACTTGCCGATTGTGATGCATCAGCTTGACAAACTTCCGGCCTAGTTCTGTCAACTCTCCTTCGATGTGATTAAGGCCTTCAGGGAAGTGTAGCAGAGACCCCT
>CAUYON010186240.1:0-10966 GCA_963573935.1 Arctocebus calabarensis
AATAACCAGAATCCACAGAGAACTCAAACTTATTAATAAGGAAATAAAGAAACTTAAGAGTTAAATTATTCTCTACCAATGGACCTAAAAATTATTTGCAGAAAATTCTATCTAAGAGTTACAGAATTTACATATTTTTCAACAACACATGGAATGTTATCTAAGATAGATCATTTGTTATGCCACTAAACAAGTCTTCACATTTTTAAGAAAATCAAAACCATATCAAGTGTCTTTTCTGACTACCGTGGAATAAAAGTATCAATCAGTGGTTCCCAACCTTCCTAATGCAGTAACCCTTTAATACAGTTCCTCTGGGTAGAGACCCACAGGTTGAGAACCACTGCTATAAATCAATCAATTTGGAAATTGTACAAATACACGGAAGTTAAATAATATGCTCCTGAACAATGAGTCAATGAAGAAATTAATATAGAAATTCAAAATTTACTTAAGAAAAATTAAAATAAAAAGAAAACATACAAAAATATATGGTACAAAGGAAAAGAAATTATAAGAGGAAGACTTATGATAATAAACTCCTATATCAAAAAAGTTGAAAAAATTTTCAATTAAACAACCTAATGATGTTCCTAAAGGAACTAGAAACACAAGAACAAACTGAGCTAAAATTTAGTTGAAGGGAAAATGAGATATCAGAGTAGAAATGAAGGAAATAGAGGCTAAAAAACCACAATACACCCAGAAACAAATATAAACAAAATCTAAAAAAGTTCAGTAGACTAAAGGGAAAAAAAGGAAAGATGAGCCAAATTAAAATCAAAGGTGAAAAAAGAGACATTGTAACCCATATTACAGATGTAAAGGATAATAAAACACTATTGTGAACAATATAGGCCAACAAGTTGGAAATTCTAGAGAAAATGGATAAATTCCTAGACACATAGAACCTACCAAGATTTAAGCATGAAGAAACAGAGAACCCGAGCAGATCAATAATGAATAATAAGATAGAAGCAGTAATAAAATTTTCCCATCAAAGAAAAGCCCAGAACCAGATGGTTTCTCTGCTGACTTTAACAAAATATTTTAAAAATAACTATTATCATTTTTTTCCAATAACTCCAAATAATTGAAGAGCAAGAACTCTTCCAAACTCATTCTCTGAAGTTAACATTATTCTGATACCAAAACCTGACAAGGACACAGCCAAACAATTAAAAGTATAGTACAATACCACTAAAGAATATAGATGACAAAACTCTCAATGAAATACTAGAAAGCCAAATTTAAGATCACAATAATAGGTTATTCACTATGATCAAGTGTGATTTATCACATAGATGCAAGGATATTTCAACCTAAGCAAATAAATAAGCATGACATATCACATTGACAGAATCAAAGAGAAAACCCCATGTCATTTCAACATAAACAGTAAAATCATTTGATAAAAATCAACATCCATTCATAATAAAATCCATAAAACTAAGTATAGAGGGAATGTAACTCGAGATATTTAAGGCCATATGTAAAAATATCACAGCTAACATCCTACTTAACATTGAAAGCTTTTCTCTAAAATCTGGACACAGGTAGGGATGACCACGTCCCTCACTACTCCTTTTTCTTGGCTGAGTACAGGGAACTTTATTAATGTTACATGACAAGGTGGAGTTCCCCAGACCTCTCCCACTCTTTGGGGCGTCTGGTGTGGAAAATGAGTCAAGGAGAGATTATCAGTGAGTTGGAGGAATGAGTAGGCAGGGGCACCCCAGCAACTGAGAGTCTCTCTCTTCTTTTCATGGTCTGGCTGTGGCTGGTGGTATGGGGGCTCTTATTCCTTAAAGACCGTATGGGCTTTTTGCGGTAGCCAAATTCATTGTCATACTTGGCAATGAGTTTGACAAAGTGGTCATTGAGGGCAATGCTAGTCCCAGCATCAAAAGTGGAAGAATCAGTGTCACTGTTGAAGTTGGAGGAGATGCTTGGAATAGCCCAGGATACCCTTGAGGGGGCCTTCCAATGCCTGCTTCACCACCTTCTTGATATTTGGCAGCCTTTTCCAGATGGCAGGTGAGGTCCATGACAAACCTGTCAGGGGGACACAGAAGAGCTTCCCACCTAGCTCATGGATGACTTTGCCCACAGTCTTTGCTGCACCAGTTAAGGCAGGGATGATGTTCTGGAGAGCCCCGTGGCCATCATGCCACATCTTCCCAGAGGGACCATCCATAGTCTTCTGAGTGGCAGTCATGGCATGGACTGAGGTCATGAGTCCCTCCATGATGCTAAAGTTGTCATGGATGACCTTGGCTAAGGGGGCTAAGCAGTTGGTGGTGAAGGAGGCATTGCTGATGATGGTGAGTAATTTTTGTACTTCTTGTGGTTAATACCCATCACAAACATGGGGGCATCAGCAGAAGGGGAATATGACCCTTTTGGCAACTCCCTGTAGGTAAAATCACCAGAAGACTCCACAATGTAGTCAGCACCTACCTCGCCCCATTTGATTTTGGTCGGATCTCATTCCTGGAAGATAGTTATGAGATTTCCATTGGTCACAAGTTTCCCATTCTCAGCCTTGAGTGTGCCATGGAATTTGCCATGGGTGGAATTATCCTGGAACATGTAGTTGAGGTCAATGAAGGGGTAATTGATGGTGACACTTTGCCAGAGTTAAAAGCAGCACCAGTGATCAGGCGCCCAATACGAACAAGCTGTTTATTCTGACCTTCACTTTCACCATGGTGCCTCAGGGATGCAGCTGGTGCTGCATGAGAAGATGCAGCTGTCTGACAAATGGGAGGAAGGCAGAACCCAATTCCCTCACTTCTATCCTGTACTGGACTACATGTCCAAGCCAGAGCAATAGGGTAAGAGAAAGAGATAAAGAGTAATGAAATTTAAAAATAGGAAATCTGATTATACCTATTTGCAGATGATAAGTTTTATATAGAAAACACTAATGCCTCCACCAAAAATTTAGTAGATCTAATAAATGAATTTAATAAAGTTGCAGGATACATCAACATACAAAATTCAGTAGAATTTTTATACACCAACAACAAACTACCTGAAAAAGAAATCATGAAAATAATACCATTTATACAGCTATAAAAAAATCACACCTAGGAGCAAATGTAACCAACAGGGTGAAACAGCACTACAACAAAATTGATAAAAACATTTAAGAAAGAAATTCAAAAGGACACAAATACAGGAAAAAACATATCCTGTGTTCATGGACTAGAACAATGAATATTGTTAAAATTTCCATACTACTGAAAGCAATCCACAAATTCGGTGCAATCCCTATCAAAAATACCAATTAAATGTTTTACAGAAATAGCAAAAAAATCCCGAAATTTGTATAAAACCATAAAAGACCATGAATAACCAGAAGAATCTTAGGCAAAAACAACAAAGTTGGAGGCATCTCAAAATATGCCCACATCACAAAATCCCCAAACTGCAGATGCTAACCTAGTTGTGGAAAGAAGGGACTTTTGCACTGATGGTAGGGCTGCAAACTAATAAAACCTCTGTGGAAAGAAATATAAAGATTTTGCAAAGAACTAAATGTAGAGTTTTCATTTGATCCCCCAATTCCATTACTGGGTATCTACCCAAAAGAACAAAAACCTTATTTTACCACTAGGATTTTCTTCACTAGAATGCTAATTGCTGCTCAATTAACAATTGCCAAGACATAGAAGAAACTCAAGTGCCCATCAAACCATGAATGGATCAATAAATTGTGGTATGTGTATACCATGGAGTACTATTCAGCCATAAAAAGATGGAGACTTTACATCTTTTATATTTACCTGGAAGGATTTGCAACACATTCTTCTCAGTAATGTATCACAAGAATGGAAAACCAAGGATCCAATGTACTCAGTACTAACATGAAACCAATACATAAACAACTACATGTCCACACAAAAGAAAAACACAAGGTAGAAGGGGAGGCAGGCTGGTGATTGGCAGGTTCTCAACTAATGTGCACAATGTAAGGGTATTCAGCACACCCTTTGGGTGTAGGGTTCAACTACAACTTGAATTTTACTTTAGAATTGTAAACATTATAACCTGAACATCTGTATCCTCTAATTAATCTGAAATTATAAAAAAGAAAAAGAGTAATGGAGAATTAAAAACAATACAATCTAAAAAAATGCTATAAAAGTATAATAATGAAAATTTCAAGATAATAACATAACAACAGACACATAGACCAAATGTAGCCAAATAGAGAACCCAGACATAAATCCTCATATATACAACAACTATTTTTCAAGAAATATGCCAAGAATATACATAGGGAAAAGGACAGTCTTTTCAACAAATGTTGCCTACCAAACCTTATATCCATATGCAAAATAATTAAACTAGTCCCCCATCCTTCAGCATATACAAAAATCAACTCAAATTAAGTCAAAGACTTAAATTTAAGTCACAAACTATGAAAGTACTGGAAGAAAATGTAGAGAAAATGCTTCCTCATACTGATTTGAAGAAAGATCTTTGGAAAGACTGCAAAAGCAATGATATCAATATCAAAAATAGAAAAAAAAAGTATTACATCTCGCTAAAGATTTTCTGCAAAACAAAGTAAAAAATTGACAGTGCAGAGACAATCTGTAAAATGGGAGACAATATTTGCAAACTATAAATATGATAAGAGCTAAATCAGAATAAGAGGTTAATATCTAGAATATATAAGGAAATCAACTCAACTGTAAAATAAAATAATGTGATCAAAAATAGTGAAATATTTAAATAGACATTTCTGTAAAGAAGATGTGCAAATGGCCAATAGATATATGAAAAATGCTCAAATTCACTCATCATTAGGGAAATTTAAATAAAAACCACAGTGAAATATCACCTCACCTTGATTTAAATGTTCATTAAAATGACAAAAATACTGAATTCTGGAGAAAATGTGGAAAATGGGGAACTTTTATATGCTGATAGTGGTAATGTAAATTTGTAAAGTTATTGTGGACAATAGTAATAAAAATTTCCTAGAAATTTTTTAGAAAATTAAAAAGAGAACTGTCATATAGTGTACTAAATACTAACACTGGATAATATTCAAAGAAAATGAAATAAGTGATTTGAGGAGATATCTATACTCACATATTGATTACAGCACTATTCACAATAGCCAAGATATGGAAACAACATAAGTGTCTATCAACAGATGAGTGAATAAATAAAAATTTGATGTGCGTATATAGATAATGGAATATTATTCACCTATAAAAAAGAATGACACATCTTCATTGTGGCATGGATGAACCTGAAAGACATTATGTTAAATGAAATTAGCCAGACACAAAAAGACAAATATTATATGATATTACTCCTATGTAGAGTTTTAAATGCTGATCTCAGGGGGTGGAGCAAGATGGCTGACTGGAAGCAGCTTCTGAAAAAGGCTCCTGTTCAAAAGGGAAAATAACCTCCTGAAACTGTGCAATTAAGCTGAATACTGGGAGCCCAGCTGAGAGAGAAGTGATGCCTGTGGGTCACCTCTGCTGAGGCAAGCTGTGACTCCAAGAAAGCAAGCTTCAGGTACAAAATTCATTTGATATGTCCATCCCCTCCCCCAAGAAAGCTCTGAGTTTCCTGCTTTTCTGTTTCCTTTCTTTTTTTTCTCCTCATTTGCTCCTGCGGGTTTTCTACAGACAAGCAGTGAACTATAGACCTCTTCTCTCACCTCACGGAAGAGTGATGTGGGAAGTGGGGTGTGTTTCCCCAGAGCATCCCAGTGTGACTCTGAAAACTCTGTTGCTAGGCAGAAAAACTGAACTAAAGTTTTCCGTACCATTCTGAACTTACAGTACATTGGTCCCCCCATACCTGACAAACCAGAAGCCTAACCCCCACTGAGACTGAGGGAGGATGTCCGTGAGCAGCGCTCCCACCTCCACCTGCTGGAACAAGTGTCCCACTGGGAAAAGACTGGGGGAGGGGCGCGGCAAGCCTCCTTCCCTCCAGTCAGGGAATCCTCAGACGACTGCCTGCATGCTTGCCGGACTTCTGCAGATCCGCTGTCTGCTATAGACTCTGCCATGACCACCAGGCCACCACAGGTCCTCCCCCAGACAGGAATTCCCCCAGCAACCCCCTGGCCCTGCGCCCCATGCTTGCTGGGCTTCTGAAGGCCTGCCGTCTGCTAGAGACTCTGCTGGTGACCACCAGGCCTCCGCAGGTCTGCGACCGGCCAGGAACTCCCCTGGCAACTGTGCAGGCCAACACCTGGCACCTGCAGGACCCCTGCAGTAAATCCCCCGCCCCAACCAGTAAATCCCTTGGCAGCCCCGTGCCCCGAGCCTGTAGGGCTTCCGCAGGTCTGTGTTATGCCAGGAACTCCTCCCATGACTGCCAGGCCCCTGCAGGTCCAGCCCCATCCTGGGACACACCCAGTGACTGCGTGGGCCTCTGCCTGGCACCCAGGGGGCTTCTGCAGGCCAGTCTTCTGCCAAGGACTCTGACGGCGACTGCCAGGTCTCTGAAGGCTCACCCCCGGCCAAGAACTCCCCGGGTGACCACCTGGCCCTGAACCCCACACTTGCCAGGCTTCTGTAGGTCTGCCTTCTATCAGGGACTCCGCCCACGACTGCCAGGCCCCTGGCCAAGGACACTCTTGGTGACTGCACGGGCCTCCGCCTGGCACCGATGGGGCCTCCGCAGTCCAGCCTTCCACCAGAGACTTCACCAGCGACTGCCAGGTCTTGACAGGCCCACTCCCAGCCGAAATCCTCCCAAACAACTGCACAGCCCTGCCGCAGCAACTGAAGGACCTCCACAGTTCTGCCTCCTATGAGGGACTTTGCTGGCTGCCAGTCCCATGCAGCCCGCTCTAGGACAGGGATTCCACTGGTGACTGCACCTGGACCTGTGTCTGGCACTCGCAGGGCCTCCGCAGGCCTGCCCCCAGCAAGGAACTCCCCTGGCAACCATACAGACCTGCGCCTCGGGCTTGCCGTGCCCCCACATTCCTGCCTTCTGCCAGGAACCCCGCCAGTGACCATGAGGCACCCTCAAATCCACCCTGGCCAGGAACTAGCCCAGCACCCATGCACCAAACCTGCAGGGCCTCCGCAAGGCGACCCTCTGCCAGGGACTCCACCAGTGACTGCCAGGCCTCTGTAGGCCCACCCTCTACCCGGAACTCCCCCGGCAATCACCCGGCCCCACGCCTGGCACTCCCAGAACCATGAGCACTATCTCCCGCCCTGCTGTTGGATCCAGGGGTGCCACATTCCGGAGCTGCTCCCACAGCCAGAATTCCCTGGCTGGAGCAGTCCCAGAAGAGCTACACATGGTCACTCACTACAAAGTTTCAGCAATAATAGAGTGGTCCTGCCAGGGTCTAGTCTTCGAGCGCCACCGTCCCAACTCTGAGGACGGCCAGACGCAATGGTGAAAAAGAATGATTGGGTGGAATCAATGGAAAAACTCTGGCAATATGAATAATCAGAGTAGACCAACTACACCAAGGACCGACAAGGCAGACACAGCACAAGATCCCCTGCATAGGCAAATGGCTGAGATGTCTGAAATCGAATTCAGAATCTGGATTGCAAATAAGATCAGCAGAATGGAGGAAAAGATGGAATTAAAATTTCAAGCAAGAATCCAAAAGATGACCCAAAAGATATCTCAAGAATTCAACGAATTCAAAGACAAAATGACCAAAAATTTTGACACATTGAGACAAGAAGTTGCAGCCCTTAAAGATCTAAGAAATTCAGTAGAATCCCTCAGTAACAGAATGGAACAAGCAGAAGAAAGGATTTCTGACATGAAAGGCAAAGCTTTCGAACCCTCTCAACCCTCCAAAGAGGAAGAGAAAGGGAAGGCTAAAACAGATCACTCTCTCACAGAGCTCTAGAATAATTTGAAGAAAACTAATATTCGTCTCATAGGGTTCCCTGAAAGCAATGAAGCAGCTTCACAAGACACAGTATCTCTTATTCATGAGATTATGAAAGTGAACATTCCATACATGCCAAGAGATTCTGAAATTCAGATAGAAGACAGTTTCAGAACCCCAGCATGAATCAACCCGAATAAGAAATCCCCTAGGAACATCATAATTAAGTTCACTAAAGTAAATATGAAGGAGAAAATTTTGAAAGCAACCAGATGCAAGAAATCAATAACCTACAAGGGGAAGAATATTAGAATAACTGCAGATTTTTCTGATCAAACCCTTCAAGCAAGAAGAGATGGTCATTGACTTTTAATCTCCTAAAACAAAATAACTTTCAACCCAGGATCCTGTATCCAGCCAAACTGAGTTTCATTTATGATGGAGAAATTAAATACTTTAACAACATCCACATTTTAAATAAATTTGATATAACTAAACCAGCTGTCCAGGATATTCTCGGACCTATCCTCCATAATGACAAGTGTAATACTCCAAGGCAAAAGTAAACTTATCCAGAAACTTTTTTCCCGCCCCCTTCGCCCCCCTTCCCCCGCCCACTCAGAAACTTTTTATCAAATTTCATTTTCCACAGTGATGAAAGGATTAAAAATGTCCACTAGATTTTCTAAAGATTTATCAATATTTTCAATTAATGTGAATGGTTAAAATTGTCCTCTAAAGAGACATAGGTTGGCTGACTGGATAAAAAAACACAGGCCAGATATCTGCTGCATACAAGAATCTCATCTTACCTTGAAAGAGAAATTTAGACTCAAGATGAAAGGATGGTCATCTATATTCCAGGCAAATGGAAAACAGAAAAAAAGCAGGTGTTGCAATCTTATTTGCAGATACGATAGGCTTTACCAACCAAAGTAAGGAAGGATAAAGATGGACATTTTATATTTGTTAAAGGTAATACTCAATATGATGAGATTTCAATTATTAATATTTATGTACCCAACCAGAATGCACTTCAATTTATAAGAAAAATTCTAATGGACATGAGTAACTTGATTTCCTCCAGCTCCACACTAGTTGGAGATTTTAATACTCCTTTAGCAGTGTTGTATAGACCCCTAAGAAGGATATAAGTAAAGAAATTTTAGATTTAAACTTAACCATTCAACATCTGCATTTAACAGACATCTACAGACCATTTCATCCTAATAAAATTGAACACACTTTTTTCTCAGCACCCCCTGGAACATACTCTAAAATCGACCACATGTTGGGTCACAAGTCTAAGCTCAGCAAACTTAAAAGAATAGAAATTATTCCTCGCATCTTCTCGGACCACCATGGAATAAAAGTTGAACTCAACAATAACAGGAATCTGCATACTCATACAAAAACATGGAAGCTAAATATCCTTAAGGTGAAAGACAGATGGGTCATAGATGAGATTCAGAAGGAAATTACCAAATATTGGGAACAAAATGACAGTGAAGACACGAATTATCAGAACCTCTGGGATACTGCAAAGGCAGTCCTAAGAGGGAAATTTATAGCACTGCAAATCTTCCTCAAGAAAACAGAAAAAAAAAAAGAAAACAGAAAAAGAGGAACTTAACAACTTAATGGGACATCTCAAGCAACTGGAGAAGGAAGAACATTTCAATCCCAAACCCAGCAGAAGAAAAGAAATAACCAAAATTAGAGTAGAATTAATTGAAATTGAAAACAAAAGAATTATAGCACAGATCAATATTTCAAAAAGTTGATTTTTTGAAAAGGTCAATAAAAGAGATAAACCTTTGGCTAACCTAATCAGGAAAAAAAGAATAAAATCTCTTATTTCTTCAATCAGAAATGGTAAAGATGAAATAACAACAGACCTCTCAGAAATTCAAAAAATCCTTAATTAATTCTAAAAGAAACTTTAGTCTCAGAAATATGAAAATCTGAAGGAAATTGATCAATACATGGAATCATGCCACCTACCAAGACTTAGACAGAACAAGGTGGAAATGTTGAACAGGCCTGTATCAAGTTTTGAAATAGCATTAACTATACAAAATCTATCTAAAATAAAAAGGCTGGGACCAGATGGCTTCTGGTCAGAATTCTATCAAACCTTTAAAGAGGAACTAGTACCTCTATTACTAAACCTCTTCCAAAATATAGAAAAAGAAGGAATACTACCCAATACATTCTATGAAGCAAATATCACCTTGATCCCTAAACCAGGGAAAGAGCCAACAAGAAAAGAAAATTATAGACCAATATCACTAATGAATATTGATGCAAAAATACTCAAAAAGATCCTAGCAAACAGAATCCAGCAACATAGCAAACAAATTATACACCATGACCAAGTGGGCTTTATCCCAGGATCTCAAGGCTGGTTCAATATACATAAATCTATAAATGTAATCCAGCACATAAACAAATTAAAAAAATAAGGACCATATGATTCTCTTGGTTCAGAGAAAGCTTTTGACAATATCCTGTATCCCTTCATGATCAGAACACTTAAAAAAGTTGGTATAGAAGTGATATTTCTTAAACTAATAGAGGCCATCTATAGCAAACCCACAGCCAATATTGTATTGAATGGAGTTTCACTTAGATTAGGAACCAGGCAAGGTTGCCCATTATCTCCCCTGCTCCTCAACATTATAATGGAAGTTTTGTCCATTACAATTAGGGAAAAAAAGGTGATCAACGGTATCCACATAGGGTCAGAAGAGATCAAACTTTCACTCTTCATAGATGAAGATGGTATGCTTATATATCTGGAAAACACCAGGAATTCTACTAAAAAACGTTTAGAAGTGATCAAGGAATACAGCAATGTCTTAGGCTACAAAATCAACACCCATATATCTGTAGCCTTTGTGTATACCAACAATATCGAAGCTGAAAAAACAGTCAAGGACTCTTCCTTTCACAGTAGTGTCAAAGAACATGAAATATTTGGGAGTTTACCTAACAAAGGATGTGAAAGATCTCTATAAAGAAAACTATGAAACTTTAAGAAAAGAAATAGCTGAAAATGTTAACAAATGGAAAAACATACCATGCTCATGCCTGGGAAGAATGAATATT
>CAUYON010186244.1:0-14098 GCA_963573935.1 Arctocebus calabarensis
GGCATTGTGGCGGGCACCTGTAGTCCCAGCGACTTGGGAGGCAGAGGCAAGAGACTCGCTTGAGCCCAGGAACTGGAGGTTGCTATGAGCTGTGATGCCATGGCACTCTATCCAGGGTGACAGCTTGAGGCTCTGTCTCAAGAAAAAAAAAAAAAAAAAAAACTTCCATGGCACACTTAAATTACGTTGATCAAAAAAAAAAAGAGTAAGAAAAAGAATATACTTACTGTTCTTTAAACTTCTTTCAAAAATAATTTAATTAATGATATTTAAAAGGTTTTTGTTGTTTTTTTTTTTTTTTTTTTTATAAAGAGCCTCAACATGTAACCCTGGATAGAGTGCCATGGCCTCACAGCTCACAGCAACCTCCAATTCCTGGGCTCAAGCAAGTCTCCTGTCTCCGCCTCCCAAGTAGCTGGGACTATAGGCGCCCGCCACAACGCCCGGCCATTTTTTGGTTGCAGCCGTCATTGTTGTTTGGCGGGCCGGGCTGGATTCGAACCCGCCAGCTCAGGTGTACATGGCTGGCGCCTTAGCCCGCTGAGCCACAGGCGCCAAGTCGATATTTAAAAATTTTTGTGGCACACCTAAAATACTCTCATGGCACAAAAGTGTGTCACGGCACAGCAGTTGAAAAAATCACTGACTTAAGTACTTAATATTCTGTTGAATAACTGTGGTGTTTTAGATATTTTATGCAGTATTTTCTCTTTGACTAAAAGGTAACCTGCTTAAAGACAGAGATTATACTTAAAATATCTCCAACTGGCCAACTGCAGAACAGGAAATAAACAAATACATTTTGGTTAAATTAAATTAAATACTTAAAAAATATTTGGCAAGCTTTAAATGAGAGTGAATTATTCTTTAATACTATATACAAACATATATATGTATATATATATATATATACACACACACACACATATATACACACAAGGTGGCCATAAAGTTCATGTGCAATTTAAAGAAAAAAAAAAAATAAAAAGATAAAGAAACAAGAAGAAAAAAAAAAGAAAAAGAAAATAGTGTGCGAACTTTATGCCCACCCTGCATATGCCCTCTAATACTATGAAACTTTTATAATTTCCTTAATATATTGAACGCTTGCTAGAGACCAAAAATGTATTCTAGGAAGAGTTTACTATATTTTTTTCTACCTTTTTTTTTGTTTTGTTGAGCAGGGCTTTAATCTTTTATTGTATTTTTTATTTTCCTAATGATTAGACCACCAGAGTATGAGAAGGGTTTCTTATAAACAAGTCATTTTACCTCTTTTCATGCTTCCTCAGCTTATAGACTATCACCTCGAAAAATCACTTCCAGGGAAGCGCCCGTAACTCAGTGAGTAGGGTGCCGGCCACTACACCAAGGGTGGCAGGTTCAAACCCAGCCCCGGCCAGCTAAACAATGACAACTGCAACAAAAAAAAAATAGCTGGGTGTTGTGGCGGGCACCTATAGTCCCAGCTACTTGGGAGGGTAAGGCAAAAGACTCACTTAAGCCCAAAAGCTGGAGGTTGCTGTGAGCTGTGATGTCATAGCACTCTACCAAGGACGACACAGTGAGACTCTATCTCAAAAAAAAATAGCCAGGCATTGTGGCAGGCACCTGTAGTCCCAGGTACCTGGGAGACTGAGGCAAGAGAACTGTTTAAGCCCAAGAATTGGAGGTTGCTGTGAGCTGTGAGGCCATGGCACTCTGAGGGCAACATAGTGAGAGTCTATCTCAAAAAACTAAAACTAAAAATAAAAATCACTTCCAACATTTTTTAATCAAAATTATTGTTATTGTTATTAAATTTTAAGCCTCTTAAATTCTGTGAAGGCAAAAAGTGGAAACCTAATTAACACATGTATATGTAAAAATAAAAAAAAATTATAAGATCAAAAGTGTTCTAATGTATCATTCAAAATTATACTTTTCCTTTGTACAACCTAAAAACACTTAATATTTTCTATGTATATTCATTTCTGAATTTTCTTTTACCTCTCCTTTATCTTTACAGGTTTATTCATTAGACAATTTAATGTTTTAGGTCCTTTTTCCTCCTGATACATTAACCTACATTTACAATATGATCCAGTGAAACAGGTATACATTCCCCTCAGCGTAACTCCTTCAAAAGAAACATTTTTTAAAAAAATCATTATCTCTTTGTCTTTAACTTATTTCTTGACTTTGTTTTGTGGATCTGTATTTATTAAAGGGGTGGGAGACTGGTTTAACCATCCAACAATGGAGATTAAAGAAGATTGTTTTTTTTTGGTTTTTTTATTTTTTTTGAGACAGAGCTTCAAGCTGTCACCCTGGATAGAGTGCTGTGGCATCACAGCTCACAGCAACCTCCAATTCCTGTGCTCAAGCGAGTCTCTTGTCTCCGCCTCCCAAGTAGCTGTGACTACAGGCGCCTGCCACAGCGCCCAGCCATTTTTTGGTTGCAGCCGTCATTGTTGTTTGGCGGGCCCGGGCTGGATTTGAACCCGCCAGCTCAGGTGTACGTGGCTGATGCCTTAGCCCATTGAGCCACAGGCGCCAAGCCTAAAGAAGATTGTTATAAATGTTTAGCAAGAAAACTATCATTTCAGAACCTAATCTATTCATAATTCAACTGTATTTTTTTAAAGGTTCAGCAAAAAAAACTATAATTTCATAAGTCAATCTGTTCATAATTCAACTGTTCCTGATCCCTTTGAGCCATTATGCAAATTAACATTACTACAACAAAGATAAAGTCAGCAAAATGGCCTACAACTCCTTCTAAGAAATCTTGCTCATTTTAAAAATAATTAGGTTACATTTAAACATTTATCTAATGGTATGGAAAATAGATGTGCTGCCATTATTTAAATATTATTTTTAATAATGTGGTTGCCTCACTAGCACACAAATTAAATCCAAGGAAACTCACTACCAAATCTATATCTATAACTCAAGATGTATGACCAAGGCTGCTCCTATCTATAAGTCTGTGAAGCATAAATAAAGATTTACTGAAAGGATTACTAACAGAATAATCCTTACTATTATCTTATTAGAAAATGTATTCAGCAAACTCTGGAAAAAAAAAAAAACCTATAGGGGATGGCGCCTCTGGCTCAAGGGAGTAGGGTGATGGCCCCATATACCGGAGGTAGCGGGTTCAAACTCAGCCCCAGGCAAAAACTGGAAAAAAACAAACAAACAAACAAACAAACTTATAGGGTAAACACTCTCAGGTTAATCTATAAAGTCAAGGGAGTTGTATTTAAGTGAGATAAAAAATCATAGGAGATATATTATAGCTCATAATTTTGCCTCTTTATATATTACACATCATTTTCCCAAAAAAGAAAATTATCCTCAGCATAAATTATCAATCTTTATTTTATTTTATTTATTTATTTTTTTTGCAGTTTTTGGCCAGGGCTGGCATATAGAGCTGGCGCCTTACTCCTTTGAGCCACAGGCGCCACCCATCAATCTTTATTTTAAAAGTAAATTTTATTGTGTATATTTAAGGCATACAATATGTTATAAGATGCATATGTAGTAAAATGCTTTCTGTAGAATTAATATACTCATTATCTTGCAGTTACCCAATTACCTATCTCTGGCAAGAGCAGTTTTAATTTACTCATTTAGCAAAAATCCTGAATACAATACACAATTAACTATTCTCATGCTGTACATTAGAGTTTTCAACTTGTTCATCCTTTATTTGCTACTAACACCTAACTTGTTCATCCTTTATTTGCTACTAACACCTCTCCATCCCACCCTCAATCAATGTTTTATTCTCTAACTCTATTTGACGTTTTTTCCCCCTGAAGATTCCACATATAAGTGCGATCATGCAATACTTTTCTTTCTGTGTCTGGCTTATTTCACTTAGCATAATGTTGTCCAGAGCCTTCCACCTTAAGGCAAATGGAGGATGGCCTCCATTTTAAGTCTGAATAATGTCCCATTGTGTGTGTGTGGGGGGGGTGTATGTATACATATACATGATATGTGGTATATATACACACATACCATATAAGTATATCTATATAAACGTGTATATAGATATGGTATATATACACGCTTATGTATAAAAACGGTCAATCCTGACAAAATGGAATCTAAATTTGTTTTTAAGACTTTTGAAAATACTGAATTAATTTTATTCATAGATCCTACACAAAAGCTAAGCTTTTTCTATAAGTCTACACGAGTTTTCCCTAGGAATCAATATTTTTTTCTCTCTCAGTTTATAATTAATTGTGTCAATTCCCCCTCACCCCCAAATTAATATCATTCTCTACATACCTGTTGCAGATTGAGAATTTACATCTGCATCATGAAGAAGTAATAATTTCACAATGTCTAAGTAACCTCCACTGGAAGCTGCCATCAAGGGAGTTATGTCTCCTTTATTTCCTCGATCTTCAACATTAGCATGCATAGCAAGCAATACCTTTAAAACACATACACACAGAGAGAAATTGTCAATTCATACCATTAATAGTTTTTCTAAAGAATATACTGAATCTATGAAAATATTCTTTTAGAATAGAGAAAGGTAAAGAAAAATAAATAGTAATCACCTTTTAGAAAAATATGCAAGTCTTCACTACTCAAAATGCAGGTAAGATGTCATATTTTACAACAGCATAACTTTCTTTTTTTTTTTTTTTTTTTAAGGAGATAAGGTCTTGCTCTGTTACCTAGACTGGAATGCAGTGGCACAATCATAGCTCACTGCCACCTCAAACTTCTGGGCTCAACTGATTCTCTTGCCTTAGCCTCCCACGTAGCTGGGAATAAAGGTACATACACTACCAAGACTAGCTAATATTTTTAATTTTTATAGAGACAGAGTGTATGTTGCCCAGGCTGACCTTGAACTCCTAGCTTCAATCCTCCCACTTCAGCTTCCCAAAGTGTTGGATTACAGGTGTGAACCACCACACCTGACCTCATTACATATTAGGCACTCACATTAGTTATTATACTATAAAATGTGATTGTTCTTGTCAAATAATTTGTTTATGCTTGAGGTTAACTAGCAAGACAGCAGTAAAACTAGTCTCACAAGACAGAAACTAGTAAAAATAAGACTAATTCCCCAGACTGCTCTAATATAGAAGGAAAATTAAAAGAATTGGAATAATCTGAACACAGTGAAAATAACAAATACTTTCCATTACGACTGTATATTACTTCTAAAGAAAGTTTAAAATATGATTATTATTTCTATTTGTTTCTTATTCATTAGGATTAGTGCTGAGTAAACAGTAGAAAAACAGACCAATCCTAGTTGTGTATAGGCAACAAACACCTGTTTCTCCTTTATTTACTACCAAAAAGAGAAGGAAGGGAAGATCCTGGCCACCCATAATTATTACAATTTCTTTTATGAGTAATTAAAATAAATAAAACATCAAGCCTTCTATAATTTTAATCAGTAAAGATTATTTCTGCTTACTTGAGCTAATTCATAATATCCTGCAGAACAAGCCAAACACAGCAGGCTTTCACCTTCTTCTGTATGTTCATTTACACTTCTGCCTTCATCTAACAATTTACGAACAGCATTGACATCCCCATCTGAACAAGCTTCTGCCAGACTGCGACTAAAAACAAAACCATTCAACAGAAAGAAAGACTTAGGGCCCTATAATAAATTACATTTAATATAAAGAATTACTCATACCCAGAAAAGTGTTACTATATGAGTACTAAAAGAAAAAAAAATGATATGAACCTCTTATATGCTAATTATTCATGTATATCAACTAAGCCAGAATGCCAGAAGGGAATTTATAAATAGCTATTGTTTTTCTCTTTCCAACTCTTCTAACATACTGTAATAAAAAAAGCATTTAACATACAAGTTGGGGTTTTTTTGTTGGTTGGTTGGTTGTTTTTGAGACAGAGTCTCACTCTGTCACCCTGGATAGAGGGCCCTGGCGTCACAGCTCACAGCAAACTCAAACTCTTGGGCTCAAGTGATCCTCTTGCCTCAGCTTCCCAAGTAGCTGAGACTACAGACTATTGTATTATTGTATTAATAACTCACCACAACACCTTGGGTTAGTTTTTCTATTTTTAGTAGAGATGGGGTCTCCCTCTTGCTCAGTCTGGTCTCAAACTCCTGAGCTCAAGCGATCCACCCCTGCCTCAGCCACCCAAAGTGCTAAGATTACAGGTGTGAGCCACCATGCCCAGCTAAATGCACAAGTTTTTAAACTCTAATAGAAGAATGGTTCCCAAAGACAGTTTTGGGCATAATCCTATGGCTTAAAATTTATTTGATAACAGTGAAGGTAAAAAATCTAAGAAAACAATTTTACTGTAGATTGACTAACTAGATCAGTGAGTCTCAAACTTTAATGTGCATATGAATCACTCATATTTCTTATTAAAATGCAGGTTCTAACTAGTAAATCTGAGGTAGGGCCTGAGATTCTACATTTCTAACAACTCTGAGGTGATGCTGATAATGCTATTGTATTATTGTATTAATAACTCATTTCATTTATTACTACTGAAGCAGACAAAAAGGTTACTACTATAACCTTTAGAATTACCTTCCCTAGAGGAAAAAAACAGGTCTATTCAGTTTGGATTTCTCACAGACTCTAGTATAATACATTTGGATTTCTCACAGACTCTAGTATAATACATTTTAGAAGAATACTCAATGAGTAAGAGTTGAACACGAGAATAAAAATATCCATTTTTAAACCTACATAATACATATAACATTTATATTTCCACTTAAAATACAACATACATTCTAACAGTCACTTGAATAAAGTGTATAAGTTCCTCTAAGAGATATATTTAACCCAAACTGGCTACTTCCCCACAAGCTACTCAAGAAAATGTCTAATACTCAGGCAAAGTCATTAAATACATACGTGTCTACTTGTCCTGCACTATGGCTATTTTCTGCTTTCATTCGTGTCAGTGCAGCAGCAGCTTCATCCAGTGCACAACTAACTGAAGATGTCAGTCTCCGGAGTACTTCAGGATCTGCAAAAGCTTTACCATCAGCAGTTGACAATTTGCCAATTCCTTCAGTGTGCATCAATCAATCAGGTAGTGGAGGGCAAAAGAAAGTATAAAAGTGCAAATAGTAATTACATTTCTAAACATTATTATCTAGGGAAAGAATGACACACTATCCATAAATAAAGGCAAGCAGTTAGAAGATTAATAATTTCAATTCTGCCACTAATGTCAAAAGGCCATGGTATAACCACACATGTTTTAATCTTTATAATGCACATAATATTAATTTGTCCTCTACCTAACACAATGTAACTTAATTTGATCCTTAACAAATGAGATTACTTTCAAAGTACATAGTCACACCATAAGATCTCGCGTACAGGATATCTGTCAGTATTTATGTTCAGTAGTAATTTTTCACCTATGAAATTAACCAAAAAATTTGTTCAAGATGTTAGACCCTCTCAAAGACTGTCTAATGCAGCGGTTCTCAACCTGTGGGTCGCAAACCCTTTGTAACAATGAAAATACATCACAGCGTTAGGAAGGCTGAGAACCACTGGGTCTAATGGAATATATATAGATACAAACTTAGGGAACTTATTTGACAAAAGCAATCAAAATTTCAAATACAAATACCCTTTGACCCAGTGATAACCACTTTCTAAAAAATGTGTCCTATATAGATAGATACTTGCACGAGTAAGAAAGGTTATAGATATATAAGAATAGAAACTATGTGATATTGAAAAATTAGGTATAGGCTAAATATTCTTCAATAAGAAATAGATAAAATTAATTATGGTACCTCCAAGCAACAAAATATTCTTACCCTTTAATAAAAAGAGAAAGACCAACATAAACTATCATGGAAGAATGCCCACAGTAAATTAAGCAAAAAAAAGTTATAATACATTTTGTACAATATGATCCTATTTCATATTTAAAAACTTACATATATTCAAATATATACATATATTTATATTACCAATGAGAAGGCTTTATTGTCTACTTAATATAATTCATACTGCTTTAGCTATTTCATATGTATTATAATCCAGAAAATAATTTTATGATGTTCTTCTTTTTCTTTTTTTTTTTTTTGTTTATTTGGTTTCTTTTTGCCTGCACAAAATTAAAAAGGCTTAAAATTTAACACTAACAATGTTTAAGATAAGGACTAGAAACAAAAACCTCGTAAAGAACAAACGAAGTAAATATATTCGGAAAAGAAATCAGACGATTGCTGTAATGAAATATTGAGCAGTAATAATAATAATGCAAAAAAGTAACATTCACATTGTCAGATAAGAGTATGTCTATCATAGAATGCTTTGACTCTTAGGTTCAGTATGGAATCATCAGTTAACTTATTTTTTTTTCTCCAAAGTCTCAAAAAATAGACAACTAATATATATAAATAAAAATAAAAGATAATTTCAAAAAACAGATCATGCCAAATCTTATAGACAATAGAAAAAGAAGAAATTCTTCGATATCATTCTACTTATGATGTTCTTCTTACTATGGCTTTAATTCTTAACTTTCTCTAAGAATTTCAAAGAAGTTTAAATAAAAAACTGTTTTCAACTTCATTTTTAGTTAAAATAATGTCAAGAATTTATTCTTGGTAACTAGCTGGGTATTATGGCAGGTACCTGTAGTTCCAGCTACTTGGGAGGCTGAGGCAAAAGTATCACTTGAGCCAAAGCATTTTGAGGTTTCTGTGAGCTATGATGCCAGGGTACTCTACCAAGGGCAACAAAGTGAGACTGTGTCTCAAAAAAGAGTTTAAGAAGTAGCAACCAGGCACCATGGCTCATGCCAGTAATCCTAGCATTCTGGGAGGCTGAGACAGGAGGACTGCTTGAGCACAGGAGACCAGCCTGAACAAAAGCAAGATCTCATCTCTACCAAAAATAGGAAAAAAACTAGCCGTACCTCTTGGGGCATACCTGTAGTTCTCAGGAAGCTAAGACAAGAGGATTGCTTAAGCCCAGGAGTTTGAGGTTGCAGTGAGCTATGATGATGCCACTGTATTCTATCTGAGTGATACTCTATGTCTTGGAAAGTTTTTAAAAAGTAGAAAAATACAAAAATAGAAACAATCTTATAGAATAAGAATATAAAGAAAGAAAATATTTTTGTACAGTAATATATTTATATTTCTATAAAAGTTATTACAAAAGTTTCAAAAAATTAAAAAATTTATAAGTCCATAAAGGCCCGGCGCCTGTGGCTCAACGGGTTAAGGTGCCAGCCACATACACCTGAGCTCGCAGGTTCGAATCCAGACTGGGCCTTCCAAACAACAATGACAGCTGCAACCAAAAAATGGCCAGGCGTTGTAGCAGGCGCCTGTAGTCCCAGCTACTTGGGAGGTGGAGGCAGGAGACTCTCTTGAGCCCAGGAATTGGAGGTTGCTGTGAGCTGTGATGCCACGGCACCCTTTCCAGGGTGACAGCTTAAGGCTCTGTCTCAAAAAAAAAAAAAAAAGTTCATAAAGTACATAAGTTACAGTAAGCGAAGGTTAACTTACTACTGAATTTTTTGTATATCTATATTTATTTTATAAATTTAGTGTAGTCTAGATCTAGAGTGTATATAAAGTCTACAGTAGTGTTCCATAATGTCCTAAGCCTTCACATTTACTCACTACTCACTCACTGACTCCCCTAACTGAGCAACTTCCAGTCCTTCACTCTCCATTTATGCTAAGTGTTCTATGAAAGTGTACCACTTTTATACCTTATTTTTATTGTACCTTTTATATGTTTTGATATGTTTAGGCAAACAAGTACTTAACATTGTATCACAATTATCTACTATGTTCTGTATAGTAACAGGTTTGTAGCCTAAAAGCAATATAGCCAGGTCTGTGTAAGTACATACTGATGTTCCCATAGCAATGAAACTACTGCTGTAATTAAAAATGCATAACTAAAAAAAAAATATATAGAAAGAAATGTATAACTGTACATTAAAGGCTACTGCGATTTTTTGGAATATCTATATTTAATACTATGCTTATTAAAGTACTCAGAAACCGAATGAAATTTTCTATACTTTTATTTTTAGCATTTTTATAATTTTAATATAGAATATAGTAAAAATATGGCACTCTATCAAGTTTCTAGACACTATTTTTAAAAATAAGCTATAAATCCTTCAACCATATTAACTTCTTATGTATATATATGAACATCTATTTATATTAAACAAATAAATAAGAGTGTCATTGCAAAGAACTTATCCCAATGGTAAAGATTAGAAAGATTAACTTCCTTCTTAAACAATCTTAGGAGATATAAAAGGCTTTTGACTATACTGTAATATAAACTTTGTATAATAAATAGCAAGTAGGTTGTACAACATAAAATAAGTATATATTTAAAAACATGCTTATCATTGATTCTTTTCTGCAACTTCAGAACAAGTACTTGACATCGCTTGATATATTAGTCCAAGTCTGTGTTCAATTTTTACTTAAATGACTAATAAATAAAAAATAGTTATAAATAATCATAGATTACAAACATAAATTAAATATAATTAAACGTAAATATAAATAGATTAACAAGAATAAGCAAGTAATCAACACGTAGTTCCCCAAATCAGTTAAGATAAAAAAAATCATAAATTGAATGACTTATCTCCCATGTTTTTATTTTATAATGTAACTATTAACAGATAAGTTTTCCTTAATAACCAGCTGATTATATTAATATCTTAAAAATATTAGCATTGAAAAAAATATATATTAGCATTGAACCCAGAAATCTAAAATGTGAACTTTTTTTAATGAAAGTAGAAAACAAAATTCACAGAAATTTCTAATTTTGTATAATGTTATATAATTTGGGGATAAGTTTGTGAATCTGTAAAGAGATCTAGACTTTTTAAAGAAATGAAAAAATAAAAATAAAAAAATAAAGTACCTGCTGCTTCTAGCAATGCTTCTAGTCGTGCCTGTGTCTCTGGATCCACAGTGCGTAAGTCTGCTCCTTCTGCAGTACTAGATAAGAATATCTCTGATGTTGTTTTAAGCACTGGGTTATCCAGATCTTCTTGGTCCAAAATAAATGATTCGACCTGTTATGAATTAAAGATACAATATCAATTTCCACAAAACTGTTATCAATATAATTAGAAGAACTACAAATTAAAGAAATATAACTTATTTGGAATTTAAATATAACTATAAATTATCTTAGAAATAAAGAGGCATAGGAAGAAATTTTTGAAGAGGCATTCCAACTATCTGCTTAGCTCCAGACCTGACTACAGGTATAACCCATACATACTAAAGTTTCCTGGGGAATATTATTATATTCTGTGCCTAGTATAGAGCATGAAAAACAATGTCTACTTTTTTTTTTTTTTATTGTTTCAGGTTCATTGAGGGTACAAAGTATTAGGTTACATACAATGTTTGTACTTGTTAGATAAAGTTCTTCTCATAATTGTGTCCTGCCCCAAAAAGTGTGCCATACATTGTGCCCATTAAGTAGGAACACCCCTATCCCCTTCTATCTACCCCTCTCCCTTGTTCCTCTGCCCCACACCTTGAATTGATTTGAGCTTTTCTCTTATGTGGGTGTGTATTAGATCATCTACTGGCTCCATATTAGAGTTGAGTACACTGGATTCTTGCTTTTCCAGTCTTTTGATACTTTACTAAGAAGAATGTGTTCCAACTCCATCCAAGTTAATATAAAAGATGTAAAGTCTCCATCTTTTTTTAATGGCAGAATATTCCATGGTGCACATATACCATATTCCAGATATACATATACCACAGCTTGTTAAACCATTCCTAGCTTAGTGGACATTTAGATTGTTTCCACATTTTGACACTGTAAACAACACTTACTTTTTAACAAAACAAGTACATGAACATAACTCATAGGAAGATGTATATAGAATCAAATATTTAAAAAAAAACTTTAATAGCATACATAAGTCATTAAGGCACAGTTTTCCTCTTTTCTAAATAATTTATCCAATTCTGACTCTGAAATTGACTCTTCTTTGTTTTGAAAGAAAACAAGATTTAACTTACTACCAAATATCTTAAGTCCAATAGACAGGAAAGTTCCTCAAGTCTAGAAACTGTACCTATGTTCACTGTTCTATATGTTCACTGTTCTATTCTTTGGACCTAAGAACACCTGACACATGGTAGGTATTCACTATATACTAATCAAAATGAATGAATAGTATAAACAAAAAACAATTTTTAAAAGTAAATAAAATTCTAATTTTTTTTTTTTTTTTTTGAGACAGAGCCTCACTTTGTCACCCTAGGTAGAGTGCCATGACATCATAACTCACAGCAACCTCAAACTCTTGGGCTCAAAAAATCCTCTTGCCTCATTCTCCCAAGTAGCTGAGCCTACAGGTGGCCACCACAATGCCTAGCTATTTTTTTTAGAAATAAGGTCTTTTTTTAGGGTCTCGCTCTGGCTCAGGTTGGTCTCAAACTCCTGAGCTCAAGCAATCTACCCACCTTGGCCTCCCAGAGCGCTAGGATCACAGGAGTGCTAGAACTCTCTGATTTCAAATGCAATTAATTTGAAATGAATATTCTAAACAAAATATACACAACCTTTTAGGAAAGTAATTTGAAAATGTGTATCAAAAGACTTTAGAAAGATCATGACCTTTGACCCAGCAATTCCATTTTTTAAAACTATCCTTAAAAAACTATCTCCTCTGGGAGACAAAGATAGTTGGAGTGCTTGAGCTCAGGAGTTTGAGACCAGCCTAAGCAAGATTGAGACCTGGTCTCTGCAAACAACCAGGCGTTAAGGCAGGTGTCTGTAGTCCCAGCTAATCCAGAGGATAAGGCAAGAGGATCGGTTGAGCCCAAGAGCTTGAAGTTGCTGTAAGCTATGACACCATTGCACTCCAGGGCAACAGAGTGAGTCTCTCTCTCAAAAAGAAAAAAAAAAAAAAAAAAATTATCTGAAAGCTAGACAAAAATTAATGTGTAAGGATGTTCATTGTAACATTTGCTGAAAATTCAAAAAATGAGGAGAAATAACCACAATAGAGAATTTGGTAAATGCATTTTGTACATTTACATGATGGACTACATGTAGTCATTAAAAACGGTGGTTTTTGATGTATATTTAATGGCATGAGAAAAGAAATAAAATCTACAAGATTCAAAATTGTATGATCCTGGCCAACTGCAGTGGCTCATGACTGTAATGCTAGCACTCTGGGAGGCCAAGGCAGGTGGATCGCCTGAGCTAAGGAGATGGAGACCAGCCTGAGCAAGAGCCAGACCTCCTCTCTACCAAATACAGAAAAATTATCTGGGTGTTGTGGCAGGTGCCTGTAAGTCCCAACTACTTGGGAGGTGGAAGCATGAGGATGGCTTAAGCCAAGAGTTTGAGGCTGTGAGCTAAGATGCCACAACTCTACCCAGGGCAACAAAGTGAGACTCTGTCAAAATATATACATATATATATATGATTCTAATTTTGATGAGAGTATATATGTGTGTGTATGTATGTATGTAAATATGAGCACATGAGTACTACTGTATATACTCATAAGTATATATGTATACACTTATATTTGCCTATAATATGTAAACATACATAGGTAAGGAAGTTAACATATTTACGGACAGTTTTTTTGTTTGTTTGTTTGTTTGTTTGTTTGTTTTAAGACAGAGTCTCACTCTATGGCCCTGTTAGAGTGTCATGGCATCATTGTAGATCACAGCAACTCATTTCCTCTTGTCTCAGCTTTCCTAATAGCTGGGACTACAGGAGCTTAACACGCCTGGCTAGTTTTTTCTATTTTTTTTAGTAGAAACAAGGTCTCACTCTAGCTCAGGCTGGTCTCAAACTCCTGAGCTCAGGCAATCCACCCACCTCGGTATCCCAGAGTGCTAGGTTTACAGGCATGAGTGAGTGCTGCTGGTTCAGACTTTTTTTTTTTTGGTAGAGACAGAGTCTCACTTTATCACCCTCGGTAGAGTGCCGTGGCGTCACACAGCTCACAGCAACCTCCAACTCCTGGGCTTAGGCGATTCTCCTCCCTCTGCCTCCTGAGTAGCTGGGACTACGGGTGCCCACCACAAGGCCTAGCTAATTTTTTT
>CAUYON010186247.1:0-10029 GCA_963573935.1 Arctocebus calabarensis
TATAGTGATCAAGAAAATGCCATGAAGGCTATCTGTAACAGTACGATCAAAACATTTCTGAATGTATATGAATCGTGCCCTATGATTGCACCAATGTACAGAATTATGATTCAATAAAATTATAAAAAAAAAAAAAGAATCTGCATTCAATGAGCAGCACAGAATCCTCTAGGGGTATTCCTCAGGGAAATGAAATGATCGAATGGCCCTGGCTTCTGAGCGTTGTCTTTCAGAGTAGTCACTACAGCCTATAGCTTAACAGGTGAGACAGGTGATAGCCTAACCTTAGTGCCATGAGATCAAAATATGTGAATTGAATCAAAACATAGTAAGGAGGTGGAACAATGGGACCTCAAAGGGATTTCAAGAATGTTGTTCAGATTCTAGACTTGAAACATAAGGGAAAAGAGCACATGGGGTGGGTGTATGTGGGAAAAGAGGTCTATGGGGGGGAATGATGATTTCAACTCGGGATATACCAAAGGGTGTCAAAAAATGTACAAAGATTTTAAGAAAGGGAAATAAAAACTGTATCAAAGTTGTAAAACCCAATATATACCAATAACAAGAGATAGTAACAAGTCACACTGAGCACCTCTGGTAAGTGCAGAAGTCAAACATGACTTGAGTATTACAGATTTAATACTGTTTTTATCCTTTCTTAAAACCTGTGTAAATTTTTTTCATCTCCCTCTGTGTAACTGTTTTTTTTTAAATATGTAAACAGAGTTGTTCCCAAATCAGAGCAGAATTAATCTCCACCATAAAGATCCAAATGCAGTCACATTTGGGGTCAGAACTTCAACATATAAAATCGAGTAGACACAATTCATTGATAACAACCCTGGATACTAAATTTAGGTCCAAGGCCTCAACTGCAGTTGATAAAACACAGTGAGCATTTCAATAAACTTCTGGAAAAGATACTAATATTTTGTCTCCCTTTACTTCTGTACTTTAATGTGAATTTAGCATAACGAAATATTGGCAACCATTTTGGCACAAGAAATCAGATTATCTTGGAATAGAGTATATTTTAAGGGGGTATCATCAAAAAATAGGAAAAAAAAGGTGTTGGACAAAGCTCACCTAAAATTTTTCCTAAAATTTTAATCCTATGAGTAAAATCCAGATTTTTGCTTTCAGAAGTTTGAATTGGATTTCCTTTCACTTACAAATAATTCAGAGACAGCCAGCATTGGAGTAGAAAGTCACACAGAGTCTCTCTCCGCTTACCTGAGGATGCATATTGCTCTTTACTCTTTTATCTCTGCATACCCACTTATTTTTCTTTCTTCACAAGCCAGCTTATTGGCTCGTTCATGCCTGCGGTAGCAAATGGACATCACATTTCGAGAGATACAGCATCCCACTGCTCCAAAACTAGAAACCCATTGGTTTAACCCTCAGGGTTCCTAATCTTGGTGTCCTGAGCATAGAAGCTTAGCAGACATGATTAACTCAGAAGTCAACCCTGGTCCTGGGAGCTGTGAATTCATAAGCAGGCCCTTTCCTGGAGGGGCTGCCTAATTGCTGGAGCAACTTGAACATAGGTGGAAAAATTACTTAACACTTGAAAGTCAATCATGGTAATTTCCAGCTCTGCCTATACCAAATGGAAGTCTGAGTTGTACAGAACAAGTCTCTCCTCTTCAGCTGTAACCTTCTTCTAGACACTTATAGGGGGCTGAAGTTGTTTTGCCTGTCACTCACATGTCTAACTTGCAGAGATATAAGAACCCTATCAAAATTATAATTTCTAAATGTTGACTTTCCATAGATGTGGAGACCCAACACACAAACTAGTTTGTTTTTAATGAGAACTACATAAATAGTTTCTTCATCAGTTTTAAAAACATAGGCTTTGCTTCCCTAATTATAGGTTCCCTTCAGATTAAAATAAGAAAACTGAGAGAAAAAGAAAATCCACAGTACATTAAAAAAAAAGAAAGGAAAGGAAAGAAATGCCTAAAACAGCCTCCTCTTATTGAATCATTACCCAGAAAACGTTGTGTAAGAACAGTAGGTAGGTGCTGCTGTGTTTACATTTAGGGATATGAGCATGTGATGAGTGCCACATCACCTGTGGTGAGACAAGACAAGTGTGAAATGAGATATCCAAGTTGGATATCTCATTAAATAAAATGAGGCGAAGTGAAGGCTTGCAGCCCACTGTCTCCGGACATGAATTGCTCAGATATTACAAAATTATACAAGCAGGTAGTTCTGGTTCTTGATCATGAGATCCCAGGAGCACAGCGGGAAATCAAACCTTTCAGCTGTGTCCATGTAACTTTTCCAAGTCAAGTAGAGGATTAATTTCCTTTACACTAATGTTCATGATGCCAAACAGTCTGACCCTGCTAATGGGAGAGTGTGTCCGTGGGTGACTATGTGAGTAAGCACAGCTAGACTCTTGATTCTGATACGTATTCTGTGTTAATCTACCAACACACTGGTACCACTACCAGTTAACTGAGACATCTACATTTAAAACATTTAAATATCTCATTATTATCAAAATAGCAGCATATACTTTTTTAAAAAGTGGAAGAATCAATCCCTTTCCAACCTTGATCCTTAAGTTCAATTCTGAAAGATAAACTCATTTAATGTCTAACATATGCAAACACATACGAAACCACTCAGAAATATTCTATGCATGCACTTACATAATACATGCACTTACTTATAATTATTTCCTTTTGTTTATACTTTCCCTTCATATTGCTAGAAACCATATAAATTCTCCTCCTTATCAATGACTAAATCATACCTACTTTGAAATTTATTAACTACTTCTTGATTAACTTTCAGGTTATTTCCAGTTTTGCTCGTTTTATACCTTGTGGATTTTTTTGTTTGTAATTACTATTGTAAGCAATTTTAATTTTGTCATATTTTAATACTTTTAGAAGATTTATAAATTGTCCCTTGATTCATTATTTTATAACTCTAACTTTGTAAGCTCAGATATCTTCTTTCTGTTTTATTTTTAAGCAGTGTAATAGACTGTGGAATAAAAAAATGAAAAAAAATAAGCAAATTTACATTAGATCTATCTTCTTTCCTTTTTGCTTCTTGGCTTAGCAAGTATTTAAAAAACACACTGTCTCTTATAAACATAGTTACCATCAACTTTTTTTTTGTTTTAGTTATATGTTTCAATTCCTTTAATTTTCAGTACATTTATCTAGATTAAACAATTGTTTTGATTTCAAATAAAAGGACATTTTCAGGAAAGACAATCACATACCAATGGGAGATCAGAGACACTTTGTTTCCCTGACACCTCACTTCCATTGGTTTGCAATGTTTTAATGGGTATTGTCTTTTCTGAATTCTTTCATTTTTGAACCATTCTTGCACTTATGGGCAATGCTCCTTTTGTCTCTCTCTGAATAACACAATTCTGGGTATCAAATTCTTATGTTGTGCTTTCTTCCCGGGAAGAGTTTGAAGACTTTCTTCCATTGTTTTCTTTGATTAATTGTTGTAGAGAAGCTACAACTAACTTGAACTGTTTTTTTCTTGTAAATTATTCGATATATACACTTTCAAGCTAGATTAACCAAGGACTGGCTCCTTTTTTCATAATGTTTGCAATCTCAAATGAATACATCTTAGGTTAATTGTTCTTTATTATTTTTTCCTAGCTATGGTATGTGCATTCCATCTTTAAATTTAAGTACTGTATTCTTTTTCAAAAAGTTTTCTTCTACTATATTTTTAATAATTCTGTGTTTTATTTGTTGCCTTCTTCTATTTCAGAGATAGCTGACATGTCAAATTAATATTTTATTTTTAATATTTATCTTCTTTCTCATTGAACATCACTTTCTTCTAATATATTTTGCTGCATATTATCAAGGTTTTTTCATATCCTAATTCTTTTTTTAGCCCTAGCTTTTTACATTTTTTATTTGTATGATGACTATTCACATCAATAGCTTAATTTTTCTATTTAATTTTTTTCTGGATTGCATCAACTCTTATTTATATGTTTCTATAGTATTGTTGAGCCATTTTTAAGGGTCAAATTTTGTTTAATTTACTTGATATCACATAGAAATATTTCTTTGTATCTATTTCATGATATGACTCTTCCATTGATCAATATTTATTTTATGCCTTTGACTTGCTGTAATTCTTTTTCTCCTTTTTACCTGTGACTTTAGCCACAGACTTCACTCTGGTTCTCTTATGATTCTTACCCAACTTTGAATAAAATGTGTGCTTTCTAGTATAGCTAGTTTCTAAACAATAGGGAAAAAAATGAGTGAAGTGAGCTGACAAAGCAGGTGACTTGAATTCCACAATTTTTCCAATCATTTGCTCTTGAATTCTGCAATATACACTGCACAAGGCATGTGTCCATTTGTTCTTTATCTCTTTGAGGTAATACAAATGTCCGAGTGGCTAGTTTTGTGAGTCTGTGTGGCACAGTGTGTTTGTGTATGCTGATTCTTTGTTTGTCTCCCCAGGATAGCGAGATCAGCAATCACCTTCACCTTTCTCACTGGCTGTCCCTCCTTTGTGCAGCTTGGACGCAGCTTGCTTCCGTTCCATCTGACATCGCATTCAGGCTAGCCCAAGTGTCTCTGTGAGTGCTACGATGTGATCAGACACATTCTCTAATATCTGATGCTCTTCAGACTGAGATATCTAAAGTAAGGGGCTTCTGTGCACCTGTCAGAATAAGGCTTCTCATTTTGCAGATTCCTGCATGCTGCTAAATCCTTTCAGAAGTAACATGTTATTCATGATATGTGTTTGCCATTTCACCAGCATTGTCCAGAACTTGGAAAGTATTCCTCATGTTTCATCTTACAAGGGAGTTGTTTGTCTTTTTGTTTTTGTTTTTTCAGTCTCATTTAAAATTATCTCACTCCCTTCCCCCTTCCAGCTGTCAGAGTGGACACAGTGGACATGAAGGTCATTTGCTTTAGAAAAGCAGTTAAGCTGTCCTCTTGTACTCTGTCCCATTACCTAGATGTCAAATGCTTGTAAGTCAAATGCTTCATGTGAAATAAGATATTTTCTGAGCCTTCAGAACTCCTGTAGAGGCCTTTTAGATGAGGAGGGGAAAAAGAGACCCACGATCTGATTATGAGGCCCCCTTTTACATTTTCAGACATGTCTTCTGTCCTTAAACTTGACAAAGATTGGCATAGTACTTAGGTGGGAGTCCTAGAGCACAAAGTTTGGTTGACATCACTGATATAATAGTCTTGATGATTTTAATTGCAGTTTTGTCTATTTCAAATACTTTTCCTCTAAACTGAATTTTCTGTGGGGAGGGATTTCTTTTAAATTTATCTTTATTTTGCCAACATGTAGGACAATATCTGTCATTGAGTAAGTATTAGATTATTGTTTCCTGAAATAATAAATAGTTGTAGATGGAGGCTGTGTCTCACTGATAAAGTTTATTTAGAACATATATTTGTCAAAAGTGCATTTAGTCATGTAAAATCTCTTCAGTGAAACTTTATCAGATTTAATTTCCTGTGCAGTGTATTCCCCAGCTGCCTCCGATTCTCCACAGCATCTTTTTATTGGTTAACCTAAAATTTTAGTCATCAGTTCTCTTCCCATTTTAACTACATGCACACCCTAAGTGCTCTCCCCTGGCCCTTATGGCTCTAATACTATTTTACATGTGGGCTCCCAATTTATATGTCCATGCTGGATCACTTTCCTGAACTTCAGTCTATCTATCTACCTTCCTGTTCTGCAGCTCCACTTGCATGTGAAAATCCTGTCTCACGCTCAACGTGTTCAAAACCGGTCCCCGGCTGCTCACCGACCCTCATGGACCCACCACCCTGCCCCTTCTGGTGCTGTCATCATTCAGCTCAGCTCACAGAAGCCTTTCACTTACTCTGGCCTAACACTGTATTCTTGCTTTACTTTTACTTTTCTTGTTCTCTCATCTAAAATATCGAATGTCTTAGGGAATCCTTATTTTTATTATTTTTCACTGGCTGAGTTTTTGTATGTAAGACATTAAAATTGCCTCTTAATACATCTTCATGTTTCTATGCTTCACGTCTGTTCTCAAGCCAACAGCCAGAATGATCCTATTTAAACAAAGGATAGAAAATGCTGAATCTGAAAACCGTGCGATGGCCACCAGTATCTCTCATCATTGTCAGCCTATAACCCCTCTGGGGAGAAAGAACCATGTACAAATATTGTTAAACTAAAAAAAATCTATAGGTGACTACAGAATCCTTTCTCCAGTGACCCACTTTGAGATGAACAAAGTAGCACTATGTGGCCCTCAACCACGGATTTATCACAGTGGGGGAGCATAGGCTTTGATATCAGATTCACGGGGGAGATAGTTTAACATTGTACTTCAACTATGAGATTCTGGGGAAATTATTTATGATGGGAATAATATTTCACAAGGATTAAATGAGATTGGGTGATGTTATATGATTAAATTGTCTAAGTCTAGCATATAGTCCGACAAATGTTTAGTTTTCTTTAAGCATTTTTGAGTAGCTATCAAATACATAACATCTTACATTCATAGAAGATAGGCAGTGTTTCCATTGGAAGATGATCTTGAAGTAAAACTGAAGCAGTGAGTTAAAGATAAAGAAAAGCGGAATAACAAACTCCTTCCTGAGTTTACCAATTTTTGTCTGGCATATGCGGATTAAATAGAGGCTTGGGTGGATGTAAGTCAACCAGATTACAAAGTAAGAGAAAAACTTAAATCCTTTTAATTCATGTGACTTTACTTTAGAGAATAGCTTTAAAAACCCCAACAAAAAAAGTACCCAATTCTTCTACACAAATTGCATTTTTATCTATAACTCTTGTAGTCATTTACTCTTTCTATTTTTATTCATTGCTTCAACTCTCCTATGTTTGAATACGATTAATCATCAATGGGGAAACAGAATGAGGCTATCTGAAATATGACTCATGTGCAAACTCTGAGCACAAAGTTCACATAGACATGCTTTATTTGGTGAGATTTACTAACAGTTCCCCTCTTAGGAGCCTAAAAGATCTGAGAAGTTGTATTCGTTTTCCTTTGTGCTTTATATTTATTTCTTAGAAGCATCAAAACAGTAAAATAAAGTGACAGATAGGTGAAATCGCTCATAAGAATCTGGAGAATTGGTGAGGGGCTTTTCAATTCCTTCGTTGCACATGCTTCTGGGAAGTGTGTCAGAATTATGGAAAAACAACCTCAGTAAATCAAATCATCTCGCCAACAGTCAGCATGCTCCTCCCTCATTTTTGTGACTTTATTAAACTTAATGCTTCAGATGTAGTAGATTCCATACTCTTTTCTTTGTTTGCCATGGTCATTTCCTCTTTGGCCATTGGTTAGCACAGCCTCCCTTGTGAAATATCTTATAGATACAACCCTGATCCTTCTAAAACTGATTGACTGCAAATTCTCTCAATTTTTATTGCATTTATTATTGATATAGATAATATATAGTCTGGACAGGAGAACTTGGAATGGTGTCAACGTGACTATTGGGAAACTAATTTGGCTTTTTTCTTTTTCTTTTTTTTTTTTTTTTTTCTTGAGACAGTCTTGTTCACCTGGGCTAAAAGGCTGTGGCATCAGCCTAGCTGATAGCAACTTCAAACTCCTGGGTTCAGGCAACCCTCCTGCCTCAGCCTCCCAAGTAGCTGGGACTACAGGGGCCCACAATCACTATGGTTTATATTTCTTATTTTTAGTAGAGACAGGATTTTGCTCTTTCTCAGGCTGGTCTGGAACTCCTGAGCTCAAGCTATCCTCCTGGTTTGGCTTCCCAGAGTACAAGAATTACAGGTGTGCTATACCATACCTGGCCTCACTTGGCTATTTTTAACATAGGCCAAAATATTGATAGCATAATGGAAAGCAGCCCTAACAAAAATAGTGTAGGGTTAATACTGATGGGTTGTGTGTTAGGGTTACAAAATTTTTTAGGTTACAGTATTTGTGTCTCTGCCAGTCTCAGTGTATGGCTTAAATCTTTTGCAGTAGACTGGGTGTTCCAGTTTCTACTACCCCGTATTTAGTGCAGCTAGCATTGCACCCAATAACTTCTTTCTCAGATTTTATTCATCAAATCCATTCATAGGACCCATTGGTAAGAATTTTAAATATAACCAACTATACAATATGTGTGCATTTAATGTATGGACAAGCTGCACAAAAGGTGTTACCTGAATGGTCATATTTTTCCTGAATACATAAAGTGGGGCAATTGGATATTAAAGTAGCAAATATCATTTGTCTTCCCATAAATGTAATCTCTTACTAGGGAGAGAATGTTTTGCTCTCTTCTGTGCAATAAGCCAGCATGTTTTGCAGCTCTGTTTCTGTTTATTGTGAATTATTTGGTTGGCACTTTTGTCTTACACATTGGTCTCATGAGCTTTGTTAGCATGTACTGGCATCGAAAAATCCCATCAAACAGGAGTATTGACAATTCTGAGTTCCAGAGCCTGTAGGGCTGCAGTCCAGCCAGTGGTGGATTTCACCATGGAAACTGTCATCTACACAGCTCTTGGTACCCAACCAGCACATCCTCTTTTCACCAACACATATTTGCAGAGCCATGTGCCAAGAGACCCTATTTCAATTTATAAATCTTCTCTCTCCTAGACATTTGGACACTCATTCACAGTCTGCTGAAACCAAGGGCAAGTCCGCTGCTGGGAAACAGACTTCTGGATTGTCATTTAATCTTCAAAGCTGGCTCAGTTCTCCAGAGTTTCTTGGACTCCAAATGCACTAGGTTATTTAAATAGCAAATAAGTTTCCTTCTTTGTTATTGAAGTTTGGAAACTTAGAACATGTCACTTCTTCTTTAACATACTTGTGCTATGCCTAACAAAAGCAAATATGATGAATTGACCTTTACTGCTTATATATAGTTTAAAAGTAAAAGAAAAATTACTTTAAGTATATAAATTTCAGCATTTCAAATATATTATGAACATCTTTAGGGAAGGTTGTGACTTGCATTATGAGCTGGAATGTTAACAGTTGTTAATGAACACTTATGATTTGAATATTTTATTTTCTAATTTATGCAGATGACGACTTTTACTCATATTTGTTTATTATGTAGTGAGTATTAAGGGTAGTAATTGTATTATCTGATTTAATCATTAGAAAGCTCTTGGTCTGTCCATTAGCCCCTCAAGTATCCAGATGAAGATACCACTGAGATAAAGATAAAGCAATATATTACAGTTCATTCAGACAGTACTTAGAGGCGTCTGTGTAATTGTAAAGGCTATGCTTATAATTACTGCACTCCTCTGCCTCTTTAGCAAATCAAATGGGGTTTTCTCTAAAATTTTACTAACTTTAATTTAATACATTTTTATTAGATGACAAATACTGGGCTGATTTGTCTGGGCCTAGTGTCTCTAGGGTCCATACTATGAAATTATATATTCTTTTATGCATGAGCACACACCATCACTCTACTATAAACTCCAAATCCTTTTAAGTGTTTATATTATGTCTTTTTTTATTGTATTTATTATTAAATCACAGCTGTGTACAATAGTGCAATCAAGGGGTACAATGTGCTGGTTTCTTTCTTTCTTTTTTAATTTTTTTATTATCTTTATTATTGAATCATAGCTGTGTACAATAGTGCAATCAAGGGGTACAATGTACTGGTTTCATATACAATCTGAACTATTTTCATCAAACTGATTAACATAGCCTTCCTGGCATTTTCTCAGTTATTATATGAAGACATTTGTATTCTGTATTTAGTAAGGTTCACCGGTACCCTTCTAAGATGCACCATAGTTGTGGCCCCACCAATTACCCTCCCTCCACCCCCAACATCACCCCTCCCCTCCCCTCCCTTGCCCCTTTCCCCATATTCTTGTGCTATAGTTGGTTTATACTCTTCATATGAAAGCTATAAATTAGCTTCATAGTAGGGCTGAGTACATTGGATACTTTTTCTTCCATTCTTGAGATACTTTGCTAAGAAGAATATGTTCTAGCTCCATCCATGTAAACATGAAAGA
>CAUYON010186248.1:0-21946 GCA_963573935.1 Arctocebus calabarensis
GGGGTACAATGTGCTGGCTTCATATACAATCTGATATATTTTCATCCAACTGTTTGACATAACCTTCATGGGATTTTGTTTATTGTATGAAAACATTCATATTCTGCATTTAGTAAGTTTCACCTGTACCCTTTTAAGATGCACCATAAGTGTGATCCCACCATTTACCCACTCTCCACCCATCCTGGACTTGAGATGTTTTAACAAGCAAGGGCAACTTTCTTGCTAGGGTTTTTGGAAAGCACGAGGATGCTATTTGTCAAAGGGGAACTATTAGAACACCAGGAAATTCACAGCCCTGCTGGGTGAGTGGACAGTAGAGAACATGATGAAGATGAGAGCTTCAGTTTGTCCCTCTCAACATCCTCTAGCAGCCTCAGGTGTATCCAGAGCCCTCATTATGCTTCTGGACAAGCTTTCCCAAAAGTGGGATGTGTAGGCACAAACTAGGGTCTCTGGGCACGTGGATGGAATCCCTGTGCATGTATGCACATGTGGCCAAGTCTAGAAATGTGCATTCACTCGCTTCTGCACACAGGCACAAATCTCCTACATTTTGCATGGAAAGTGACTGCAGCTGTTTATGAATCAGGTCCCATGAATTCAGTACTAGCTGCATGTCACAGCTGTGCTGAGCATCTTCCACTTATGATCAGTGAGGTAGATACTATTGTGATCCCCATTTTGCCAGTAAAATATTGAGCCTAAAAGATCAGACAGCGTTAGACACTCCATGTCTTTGCCTGGTTGGGCTTATAGTGCAAAGGGTTGTAGGACACAGACGTTTATTCTAAGAATTCCATAATTACATCAGTTGTGAGATGGAAAGTGTGGTATGTGTGATTCATAATCTAGCCTAAGGAAGAGGTCGTGCTCGGGTGTGACATTAGTGTGTGTCTGAAGCATGTCTTCCTAGGCTGATGCTTTGTCATCTCACTGGCACTGGAAGTGACTGCCCTTCCCAGAGTTAGCTAATTTGTAAAGACAGCTAATAACTCACCCTGGATTGTCCCTTTCATATGGAAACCAACCAATCCCAAACCCACATCCCCAACTACCTTGCTATGGAGCTCTCAGGAGCCAACCCTCTATTCCTGTCTTCCCAGGGCCAGGTACCAGGCAGCCAGGAACCACTTTAACACTCCAGAGCCTGCTGAAATTATTCATATTAGCCAATCCTAGAACCTGCTTCCCCTGCCTCCCCGCCTCACCCTTTCCTTTCCACTGAAGCCACTGCAAAGGCTCTTGTGCATGTTTTTGTATTGCTCTGTCCACCTCTGACCAACCCTGGTGCTTCCTCACATGGCCTTGGGTGGACTGACATGCTCCTTGTTTCTTGGGATCGACGAGTACAAACTTCTTTCCTCACAGTCCTCTCCATGAATTTCTTTCCTCCAGTCCTTTCCTCAAAGTCCTGTGCACTTTACTGCACCTGAGTAAAACAGATCCCAAGTGTGCTTTAAAGCAGTTGGAGTCTGCTGGTGTGTCAGTGCCAAAGTGGGGAAGACACCACGGGATGGTAGAGGGCATGCGCCCTCCTCTGCACCTCAGTGATTGGTTCGCCCCGTCCTACTGAATTTCTGTTTCTAGGTACCACAGTGGGTGGTCCCCATGTGGGGCACATGGAGAATGTGGTGATGGATGGATGACTCCATCTGCTCCAGTGATGAACCTCACCAGATAACATGGGGTGACAAATGCTGTGTTCAGGAGCTACAGGGTGTCAAGAGACCAAGAGGAAGCAAACTTGGTCCAGCCTCAGAGGGAAAAAGCAGCAGAGAAAGTTCTCCAGATGAGATTCCACATTGAGACTCCATCCAGGAGAAAAGGAAAAAGTAGGAAGATGATCGTCCCAGGGAGGGCTGAGAGTGTTTTGTAAATGGGAAACTCTTGGGTGGGGACAGCACAGGTGACGCTGAAGAGAACACTAGGTCTGGAGAGTCACACTAGGCATTTGCACTTCATCCCAGGGATACCCTGGAGCCATGGAAGACTCTTAAGCAGCAAATACCAGGTCATATTTCCATTTTAGAAACATCGCCACCCTTGGAGTGTATAGAACAGATTGGAAAAGGACATATCTGGGGCAGGAAGACCAGGAGTAGGTCATGAGGTGATCCAAAGTGGTGCAAGGAAAATGAAATGCAGGTGGCTGACTTAAGAGAGAGGCAGGGTTAAGACTGGTGTTAGGCTTCGGCTGTGCGTAAGGGGGCAGGTGGCATTACCATTCACCACAGATGATCCACAGCAACAGAGGAAGGTGCAGGTGAGGGGAGCTGAAAAGCCACAGTCACTCTGAGAGGCATAAAGAGAACAGTGACTCCTACGCTCATTTTCAGATAAGGAAACTGAGGGTGGGCTTACTCCAGATCACTCACGTGGCCAAGGAAAGACATGAGATGTGAACACTGTTATTGCTACTGAGTTCTGGACTTCAGTCACTGTACCACATTCCACATGGTCTAGACCAGAGGTTGGTGAGCTACAGCCAAATCCAGTTGCCACCTGAACTTGTCACACAGTTTTATTACAGCACAACCATGAACATTTGGCATTGTCTATCCTGTTTTCTTCAAGGGCAGAGTTTAGTAGCTATAAGAGAGATCATAGGGTCTGGCAAGACTAAGATCTGTACTCTTGGGCCCTCTATAGAAAAGGGGTTGATTACCTTTACTTCAGAAAATGTCTCTATTCTTTATTCTAATAATTGGGATTTTTGGATGGGGAGAACCAGGTGTCACTGTCCCAGGTCTCTGCATATTTTATTGCACCCATACCCACATATTTAATTCAAAGCAGCTTTGGCTAAAACAATACTGGTTAGTACCTACTGGGTTTGAATACCTGTTGTGTGCCAAATACATTACAGGCAGCCTCCTGCTTCTCCACCACATTTCTGCATGGTAGACATTTGTATCATTGTTTTGCAGAAGATATAGAAGTTCAAAAGTTTTAAGGCATTATTCTACTAAAGTTATACAGCTAATAACTGGTGAGGCTGACTGCACACCTGGGTCAGCCTTTCTCCCAAAGCCTTCTTTTTTCCATTACAACCTGCCCTTCTCTGAGAAAGACCTCTGGCTGAAGGATGCGGGCAGGGGGCAGCAATCTGTGTCTGACTACGGGACACAGCAGGGCACCCACCCAGAAGGGCTTGGAGTTCCACTTTCCCTCCACAGAAGAGATGAAATCAGACTGTCAACAGCTATGGTTGCTACAGCTTTAATTAAAGAATAAACAATGTTCTTCCACTTCCCTTTTATAGGCCAACTATCATGGGACTGGGGATTTAAATTCCAAAAACCCCAGCAACTTGCTATGGTGTTAATAGTGTTAGGTTTGGGGACAGGGTTTTCAAAATCATTCAAGGGCAATTTCAGAAAACTTGGACGTGATCTATGGGGGGAACCATTTAAAAAGAAAGAAACTTTGTATTGGATAATACAATGTTGGACGGGTAAAGACTTTTAGGTCCTAGGGATCTGTATTATTCATTGTTTCAGTATTGAGAGGAAATGGCCTGGCCCATATCTAAAGAATTAAGATGTAGAATGTGATAAGAATTTAAAGGTGGAAAGAGGACATGGTATGTTCAGGGAACTAAAAGGGTTTCAGTGCAGCTGAAATACAGAAGGCAGGTAGGAAGCCGTGAAGAATGAGGTGTGAGGCATATTTTCCCCATTTTCATGAGGCAAGAGAAACAAAAACACAAAATGCCTGTGATGTATCAAGGATGACCCCAAACATTAGACCCATTAAAGTCATGCTCCAGCAATTATGTAAGGTGAGAATTAATCCTCATTTTAAAAATGATAGCTTTAGACCGGGTCTGGTGGCTCAAACCTGTAATCCTAGCACTCTGGGAGCTCAAGGTAGGTGGATCATTTGAGCTCAAGAATCCGATACCAGTCTGAGCAAGAGTGAGACCCTATCTCTACCAAAAATGGAAAAAAATAGCTGGGCATTGTGGCAAGCCCGTTATCCCAGCTACTTGGGAGGCTGAGGCAAGAGGATCACTTAAGCCCAGGAATTTGAGGTTGCTGTGAGCTATGATGCCACAGCACGCTATCCAGGGCAAGAGAGTGGAACTCTGTCTCCAAAATGAATAAATAAATAAATACAACTGTGATACTATATGACAAAATTGTATTTGTATAACAAGAATAATATTAGTTATGATTAATATTGAATTAAATACAGAGAGTACCAACAAATGTATATGCATTTTAAGAAAAAAAACTATGTTAACTTTGTAATACTCAATTCACATTTGACTTCTGCAATTAGAAGAGGTGCTCAACATGGCTCATACTTACCTTTTATAATTGGTACCTACTGAGAAACACAATTGAAACACCACAGTGCCGCCCACCAACCATTCCTAGCATAATTATGTGTTTGCAGGAAGTCCCAAAAATCTCCTGGAGGTTCACTGATGAGGGAAATTCCGAAATGAATTGACACCCCTGAGGAAATACGAGCAGAGAGCATCCATGAGAAATCCACCAATGAACAAAGAGGATGTGAGAACAAGGCGTATGGGCCACTTGTAACAAAATAAATGCAAGCTTTAAGAATTAGAAACCATAGTTTTATCAAGTCTCAGTAGTGTATTTTTGATACTGCTTCAATTGCTTAGGTGGTCCTCCTCCAGGTCAATTCTTTCAAGAGTTTTCCCTGCACTTTCTTCTAGTATTTTTATAGTTTCATGTCTTAAGTTTAAATCTTTAATCCAATGTGAGTCTATCTTCCTTAGTGGTGAAAGGTGTGGGTTCATTTCAGTCTTCTACAAGTCATTAGCCAGTTCACTCAGCACCATATGCTCTTAATATTTAGGTAATACATAAAATTATTAATAATGACAGCATTTTGATATAAATGCATATTGAATTTATTTAAATTCTATATATTCATGGCCTACTTAAACTTTTCTAGAAGTTCATATTTGTGACCTAAGTTGCTTTTTCTCTTTTTCTTCCTCTATTTCTCCTTTTCTTCACCTTTCTCTCTTCCATGCTCTCTTTCTTTCTTGCTTTCTACCATAACTGAAGAAAAACAGAAAAATATGATATCTGTCATGAAAATGCATATATATCATTGAAAAATAAGACTATCCTAACAGAATGTGGCTTTAAACGCGTGGCAGACCATGTATTCCATTTACTGTCACAATCCAATATCGCAGTGGTATTACTGGATGAAGTTTTTGCTTGGTTATTTTAAATTTCAGATTTAGTAATAGAGTTTTTCTCTTAGGATCCGGAAAGTGAAGTCTTTGTTTTGTTTCCCAAACCAAACAAAATTGTTCGTGAACTTTTGAAGTTTAATTTAATAAAAAATGCAAACGTAAAAGGAAGTGGATTTGTTAATAGATATCAATTTTTCCTTGCATTTAAAATCCAAGTACTACTAATAAAAATGTATTCATGTAGTTTTTTTAGTTTCCTAATATCGCAATAAATTAAACAAATTTTAAATATTGCTATTTGAAAGGTTTTTGCCATTCTCAGGAAGTTTTCTTTGCCTCAAGATGTATTTAATATGCTCCACAGCCCAACAAATGGTTTTCTTTTTACTATACATGTAAAACTTTAGTTATAGTGTATATGTATAAATAGAATCAATCTTCATTATTTGCAGATTCTGAATTTATGAATTTGCCTACTTATTAATTAAATTGACTTATTTTTTATTTTTTTTTAATTGATTTTATTCCCCAAATCAATACCTACGGCACTGTGGCAGCCATTTCTGGACATGTGCTGTGTGATAGAAAGTTTGAGTTGCTCAATTTGCATATGCTCAGGTGAAATCAAATAAGGCAATACTCTGTCTCTTTTGTTTCAGCATTCATGCAAAAAAGTGTCCATTTTATAATATATTTAGTGCCATGTTTTCCTCATTTTTGTGTTTGTGTTGGTGTTTTTCCTGCTTAAGATGGTCCCCAAGCATATTGCTGTCAAACATTCATCAGAGCAAGAGGCCTATGATTAGCTTTACAAAAAAATATTTGGATTCTATAAGCTTTATTCAGGGATGAGTTATATTATAGTGCATGTGAGTTATAGCGCATATGTTATCTGTGAATTCAGTATTAATGAATCAATGATATGTGTTAAATAGGTGTCCTAAAAGGAAACATACACAAAAGGAAGGTTATATATTGACTGGTCTATGAAAATATTGTAGCCAGGAGCTCCCAGGGCTGTAACCTTTGTTTTCCCTGGGAGCAATGATTCAGCATTTGCTAATTTGGTGTTCATGGTGACTGTATAGAAAATAATTACTGTGGATAATGAGAATTGACATACATACACATATACACACACAAGCACAAGCACAGAAGTATATCTTTGTTTCGTGTTTAAGAAGTTAAAATACAGGATCATAATATACCAGTATTAGTTAATAGTCTCCAAGAATACAACTGTGAAAAACATATTTTGACCCTTAGGAAATTAACTAAATGGTCATTGTTTTATTATACCACTCATAATCTGAATTCAAATAATTTTATTTAATATTTACTTCTGAAATTGGTGCACTGCTTAGCTGTTTTGGTAATATGAATTTTCGTTTCATAAACAGACACTAAACAAATATTGGTATATGTTGGTTGCTACAAAACTTGAGACAATGTTATCGTCCATTATTTTGCTTCCCAGAAATACAATCGACAGCATCCTTTCTGATTCACCTGTTCAAATTTCAACTTGCTCGGTTTACTGGTGCTGCTGGGAGGGCTTCATTTGTTGCTATCTGCACAGATTTTACATTTCCTGATTTTTGTATATCTCGAAACTTTTATAATAATCCACCATAAGTTATTTATATATTACTACTGAATCTTATTTATAAAATGTATTTTAACTTAGCCTAGATTAGGATTTCTACCTTTCTTTGTAAACTAGATAAAATTCATTACTTGCTTTTCTAACTTTACTTTTAAAATGTATCTTGAGTTCTCTGGTTTTTGGTGGGAATTTAGTAGTTCAGAGAAATCAACTCTTTTACTTCAGTTTTTTCTATGTGAAATCTTCAATAAAGGCTTTAAACCCGATGTCAGTACATTTATCTTTAATCCTGTTCATGTGAGAAGGCAGAACTGTGCATTTTGCAATTTCCTTGTCTACTTTGTTCTTTTGCGTGTTATTTACCTGCTCACTCTTATTGCTGGGAAGAAGGATGGTATGTGAGCAGCACTCATAGTAAGTGAGAGGCGTGGGTGAGTCCCGGGGTATCTTATTTATGTTTTGGGTCTATCAGCATGCTATAGTCCCAGCCTACAAAGGCTCTCAGATGATTTTTTCATCTTTAACGTACTTTGTCAATACCAAATATAAGGTGAGACTAAGCTATAGGAAAGATTATGGTGTGGGAAATTTAAGAATGATCATATTCAGATCTAGCTATTTGCAGCCTTAAACTTTATGTAAAACCTCGGTGAAACATATTTCCTCTACTTTTGAAATAAAAGATACCACCACCCGATCCAACTCTCTCACACCATTACTGTGATTATTAAATGAGCTGAAGACACTTTAATCAGTCTGTATTTTCTTCTATAAAGTATTTTACGTTCTCTATGTTAAAAAATGGAGTCCTTCATGGAATAAGGCCAATATTATGGGGAAATGATTCTTTTAATTCTAAGTTTTAATATATTAGAATAATTTATCTTAAATGATCCATCTGTAGATGCTGGTTGGTCTGCACAGGAAAATTCATAAGGAACTTTGTTATCCTTATGTTTGGATTTGTGAGATTGTTACCCAGTGATGCCTGGAGCTTACGGAACCTAAACTTTTTCCTTTATTTTCTTCATGTTTTTCTCAGCAGTCAGCAAAAGTAGGCATGTCAGTAATACTACATGCACACATACCCTTCTTCTTGTACTTTTTTTAATAGGAATACTATCCTGTTACATATGGAGGTTGGGTACCATTTTCTACTGCAGTGGAGATGGAAATACTTATTCATCCTAGTAGACTACTGTAGGAAATAGACAATAATCATGTAAACAAACTTAATTACATAACTGAAAATTGGACTACAGAGAAGAAGAAAAGGGTGCTATGAGAGAGAACTGTACTTACCTAGTAAGGGATATCCATTTTAAATTAGATGCAAATTTCTTTTCATAAATTTTTATTAGAATCTGTTTAGGCACTCAGAACTCCCATTTTTTAAAAAATGTTCCTGAGTTTGGATCATCTTTCTCATCAATATTTTTCTTCTATTTTTTAAAATATTTAGCTTTTAAATATTTAATTTTCTCACTTCCCAATGTTAATCGAGTCACCATCTACTTTTTCTCAAGAGGAGAATTGCTGAGGTAACTGACAATAAGGCCAGGAGGGTGTGAACAAATCAGATAGAGTGTGGGCAGAACTTCTGGAGCTGACTGTTGATGCTTAGAATAAAAATAATGAATATGTAAGGCAGCTTTATATTTACATAATTTTCTTCCATCCAAGTACTAACCTGGCCCAAACCTCCTTAGCTTCCAAGATCAGGGTGACTATATGTGGTCTAAAACTAACATGTATTATTGGAGTTTAAAGAGTTAGAAGGGTATTTAGTGAGAATATGATCCTTATGGGATTCTAAATTAGTGGTTCAAAATAAATATCTGAACAAAAGCCAGGCCCCAAAGACATGGTAATGATAATGGAAATAATAAAGGGAAAAAATAAAGAAGAAATACAATAAAATATAAATTAAAAAATAATAAAAGAAAACATATGGGACTTGGAGGATGGATAACATAAACATATTTTTGGAAGTCAGCAATGTGGCAGGCATTGTTTAAGATGTTTTCCAACTTTTAATTTAGTTAATCCTCTTGTGAATCCTTTGAGATAGAACCTTTATAACATTCAAATAATGGGAGGTTTTGGGAAAAGAATAAAGAAAAAAAAGATGATACAAATGTAATAGAAGATTTCTCTCTTAACAAATAAGTGTTTAGTAGAGATAAAAAGAACTTATCAAGTCAATGAAAGATTCATGAAAAAATAAAAAGAGGCGCTTCTAGACATATTGTAAAATTTCTGAAATCTGAATATAAACAGTCGAATTTTGTAGTTCAGTATAAGAAGTTATAATTAATAAGAATTATTTACAGAAGATTGAGATTAAAGGTCTTTAACTTCTAATCTTCTCATCCAAAATATTATTTATCTGTTAGTGAAATAAAGCTATTTTCTTTTCATTTTTATATTTTTATGCACTTATATTCTTATGTCATTTTTATATAAATATGTATGGAATTTTTTATATGTGGTATGGCCTGAGTCCCACTACTTTTATCTACAAGATTAAAGCATCAAAATAATTATTTAAATGAAATATCCTTTTACACCATGAACTTAAATAAATGTCTTTATAATACACAATCAGTCCTCCCTACCTGTGGGTTCTACATCCACAGATTCAATCAATCATGGATTGAATATATTTTTGAAAACAAAAATAACAATATAACAAAAAATACAAATTAAAATTATAACAACTCTTTACATAGCATTTACATGTATTTAGTATCATAAGTAATCTAAAAATGATTTAAAGTATATAGCAGGATGTGTGTAGGTTATATTAAAATATTATGCCTTTTTTTGTGTGGGACATGAGCATCCTCAGATTTTGGTGTCTACAAGGGTCCTAGAGCAAATAATCTCTGCCACATATATCAGATAATTTAGAATTTTTCTTTTGTCTCCTCATCTATTTATCTATTCTGAAACACTACCATATTGTTTGTTTTGGTTGTTTATTTGTTTTGCAGTTTTTGGCCAGGACTGGGTTTGAACCAGCCACCTCCGGCATATGGGGCTGGTACCCTACTCCTTTGAGCCATAGGTGCTGCCCAACCATACAGTTTTTATTGTAATGGTTTTGTATTGTTTTTTCATATCAAATTAGATCATCCTCACTATCATTTAAATTTCTGACTATTTGAAAAGTTTTCTTCTTAACATGAATTTGAACTCATGTCATATAAAAACCTGTAACCCATCAAAAATAAATAAAAATCACACCAGTAACTAGCTTTCTACTTGGACTTACATATGTTATTTTGAGAGAATAGTTATTTTATGATATTAGTTTTTATAGAGACTAGGTATTAGGTTGACCAACTCATCCTAGAGAAACTCTTTTTCTGGAATGGCCATCAGATCTATTGTTATAGGAGGATTGACAATTAAGTTTGAGAACTCATCTTATTACCCGTGATGTTCTGAATGTCATCAAAATGTGTTCCTTTCAATATTTACTTTATCTTCAGGTAAAGAAAAAAGTTATTGGGATCCAGATCAGGTGAGGAAGAAGGGTGTTTCAATACGTTATTAGTTAACTGGTAAAAGCTCCCTCACAGACAGTGCCATGTGAGCAGCTACCTTGTCATGATACAAGAGGCACACATTTCTCACGCCACGACTTTCAGTTAAAGTTTTCCTGTTTCTCTATCAACATTTCCTAGATCTGCTATGCTTCTCACAGTCAACCAGTGATTTTGACACACAATTCAAATAACTTTTGTAATGTTTTTTGTCAATTCTGCTTGTTACTGGCCACCCTGACCTGTCTTCATCAGTAATACTTTCTCTCCCCTCAGAAATCCATTTGCACCCTGTCATTTTCTTCAAGGCTTTGTCCCCATAACAAACATGATTTCACTTCCTCTTTTGCCAAGTTTAATGACAAACTCATGAATGTTTGTTCATTGCTCTAATTTAAGTTCTGATATTCTTGCAAAAGCACACATGAACACCACTCAGTAAGAAATGGCCACATGTCAACACCAGCACAGCTCTAGAATGCTGACATACCAAGGTTATGAAACCCTTTTGAGTTGTTTGAACCGTGCTGTCAACTTACATATACAGTGGCAAGTTCATGAACTTAATTGTCAGATCTCATTTAAGGAAAACGAATCTCTATTACTGCCTTCATTTTAGGATGATTATTTTCTTAAGACCATTTTCATGTTCTATCACTGTACAAATTTTATACAAATTATTTATTTTTCTTTCCTTGTTACAAGTTCTAGAACCTAAAAACAATATTAATTAGCACTGGTGAGATTGCATACTCATGTAGTATCCCTGGGTTAAGGGAAATGGGTTTAGTGTTTCACCATTTACAAACATGTTTAATGTTCGATGTGATAAGCATTTTTGTAATGTTTACATAGGCACTTCTATTCCAGCGCTTGCTCTTTATACCACACTGCATCATAATGGAGCAATCGAAGAATGTTCATGGCACTCTGGGAAATCAGGACTGATTTCATGATGTAGAAACACAATAGCATAATAAATTAAGATGAACTTTCCTTCTGATTTAAACTAGGTCCGGGCTAGTAATTCAGTATTCACAATTATTTACTTCACACTGAACTACCTAAGAATTAACTACAGTGCAAATTCAGACAGGTGCTCGGAAGTCAGGATGAGGGCTTACCCTTCTCTCGCTGTCAGCAAACTCATAAATTTTCTCTGCTTCAACAGTCTAAATCTATAGAATATTAATTATCTGTTTCAGTCTGCCTTCATGGATCCTGAGGGAAGATAGTGGTTCAGCTAGCCATCTCTTTATACAGATAAAAATCATCACCATCACCATCATCCATCATTGTTATTTTTGTAATGATTACTCGATGGTAAGATCCATTGAGGGCAAGGATTTTCTCTATTTGTTCATGTCGAAATAACCAATGACTAGCAAACTGCTTGACACATAAAACGTACTCAGGTACTCAAATAAAAGCTATCTTTGTCAAAGTTAATTATTTGCATATGTATCTTTTTACTCGTTTTCAGTGAGTATTTATGGAGTGTTCAGAGCCAGTGTGGTAGGCATTAGAAATGTAATAATAATAAATAGAAAATAATAGAAATTCTTTGCCTTCCTAGAATTTACATCTTAAAAAGCACACATTACTACACACTGAAATCACCTAAAGACTTTTTAAAACAATGGTGTCTAGACTTTCTTGTTTGTTTTTTTTGAGACAGAGTCTCAAGCTGTTGTCCTAAGTAGAGTGCCATGGCGTCATAGGTCGCAGCAACCTACAACTCTTGGGCTCAAGTGATCCTCTTGCTTCAGTTTTTCTATTTGTAGTAGAGACATGATCTTGCTTTTGCTCAGGCTGGTCTTGAACTCATGAGCTCAAGCTGTCCACCCACCTCAGCCTCCCAAAGTGCTAGGATTATAGGTGTGAGCCACCACACCCAGCCTAGACTTTCTTATTTAATTAGATTCTGATATATGTTGGACTCTGGGCCTTTATAAGTTCCCCAGATGATTCTAATATGTAGAGAATTTTAAATCACTGGCCTAATATGTAAGTTAGGCATTAAGCCATTCCAAATTACTTATTTGACAGGGATAATGGCTTAGGCACGAGGTTTAGTCATGTTAGATTCATGTTTCCTGTTAATATTATTTTAATTATGTCTTATATTTTTACCCCCAAAATACTTTACTATAATTAAAAAATAAAAATCAATCAACAGTTTTTAAAAGTTACTTTTCAAAAAGGGGGTGAAATATTCAACATTTTAATTGTGTCCACTGTATACCTGCCTTTAGGAAATAGAGATGCAAAATTTTTAGTTTTATCCAATTTTAGTTTTATAAATTAAAACATTGACCTCTGTATCTAAAAAGATTTAAGGAAGAATGTTAAGCAGTTCTTGACTGAATAACTGTACATGTAATGTATTATTACATTTTAAATGGGGAAACTATAACTGCTACTTATTTATTTATTTATTTGGCTTCTAGAGGCTAAAACTTAAGCTCATTGTGGTACATTTGTTTAAAATGTTCAAAGCTAAATTGCAGTGAGCAAGTAAAACTGCTGCTATTTTTCTTAAACATTATACCTTTTTAGAACATATTTGAAATAGGTACTGGCTCAACCTGATAACTTCCTTCCCTTCATTCTGCATAATGCAGCAACTTTGGTATCGAAATGACACTACAATCTTAAATATTCTGGTTGGTTTTGCTGAGTTTGCAGTGCAACCAATGATAATACCCATTGTAAAAATGAAATGCAGAAACTTTGGCTGTCACATCCTAATATGTTCCTTATGTCCACACTTTTTTATTTTCCTTACCAGTATAATCTTTATTCCAGTTAATAATTCAGTAGTAATCAGCTCCTTATCTTTTGAAAAGGAGAGTCTGTCTTGAATCACAAGGCAACTGACCTTGAAGTGGGTTTAATGTATGCAGATTTCTTATATTACCTCTCAGCTTTTACTCAGAGTATTTTCTTGGTTACATTCAGAGCTCAGCTACACGAAGCTCATTTTGTCTGCCTTAACAGTCACTGATTGAATTATGATGCAGTATTTACTCTTCTGCAGTTTTGGATTTTACATTTACATATATATATAAAACTAGATTTAAATAATAATCTAATATGTTAATGAGCAAATGAAGTAAATATGAATAGTTGGGGTAAATCATAAATATTAGAGAGAATAGTAGCATCTTTCTAAACTAATTCAGTTATTCACAAGGTGCTTGTGTATCTCTGTTTACTTTATTTAAATTTTATTAGTAAATGACATTTTCTACTAGTAAGGTGATAAGGATTTAAAATTGATTTCTTGAATAAGTTTTATAAATTGAAAATATTATTTGAGAAATGAACTATGAAATAATCATCATTCTTTATGGGAGATTATAAAACTATGTAACAAATCCATAGAAGTTCAGTTTAAAATTTCAACAATTCCAGGAAAATGGGATGTTCAGAAATGGTTTTAAAAATAGATTTTGTTTTAATATTGGGACTGACTTTGGTTTAAATGCCTTAAGAATTTATGTGATTCTGTTGCCACTGCATAGATTGAAAAATAAACAGAAAGAGATTTAAGATAAAATTACTTTTGTTTATTTAAAATTGTATATACTCTGGATCTTAAGAAGACAGTATGAAACTCTTTGAAAACAGAATATATCATTTCAGCCAATTTCAAACTTCTTTATGAATTAGTTATAATGTCAGTCTTTAGTTGGTGTAATTTTTAATTTGTTTGTTTTCTCTCATCAAAATTAGAAAGAATAAAAGACAAAATTTCTATTTCAAAAGAGCAATGATGTTTCCATGTTTCGGTTAGGGCAATGTTTTAGGGCATTGTGTTAGGGCACAATGTTTTTTTTTTTAAATTGAGTTTCTTCTGAGAATGAAAGGTGGCTTTGCTTTAAATTTATAAGCGATTTTGTTAGGTAGAGCTCTTCATTTAATGGTTTCCTGTTTACCCTGAAAAATACTTTAGGTTGATTTGGATTATTATTCTTCTTCATCTGGCTTTTAATGATCGTATTTATATAATCGTCAACTTAAAAGATAGAATATGAAAACAATAAAAACTACAGAATGCTTTTGGAATTAATTCATAGTACTTTTGGTAATGAAAAATAATCTTAAAGGATAAGTTTAGAGGACAAATTTTATTAACTATGCTTTAAAATAAGATTTTTTTATATTGGTATTAGCATTCCAAATTATTTTCATGAAAATTCTTTTATGAAAATTACCTTGATTTTTATTAGCCTGTTTTCTATTTTAAATCATGCAATGAAGGAATGATTAAATCAAATATATAGAACAATTTAACAGGCTTAATAGTCTTACAGATAAGATAGAAATGTTTCTGCTATTACCTTGAATAGTCAATAGTGAATTGAGTTGTTGTTTTCTTTAAACATCATGCTGTTTTCCTGTTATGTTGCTCTAAAGAAATTTAAATATGACATTTCACATTCCAGTTTAGAGAACCATTACTCTGAAAGAAACATTTTTTCTAGATCATTAGCTGTACTTTTAAAATTTACCTTTTATCAACAAATAATGTTGTCATTTTCACTGGGGTATTTGATCTGTCTAGGGCTAAAATAATACAACTCAGTCTACAAAACATGAGATTATACTAAATAATAGTATTTTTGCTTGGCTAAAGAACAACTTTTAGAAAAGTGATGTCTGTTAACAGATTTTTTACCAGATCATAGTTTGTCATATGTATTTATATTTCTGGATATGGATTATTTTATGTATTTTATTTTAAAAAATGTGTGCTACTTATTATAAATTACTGTTTTAAGTTTTAGCATGTATTTTTGATGTTTTTTCCTATTAAGACTTCAGAAGTAAACTTTAAAAAATTCATAAATTTACATTGACTGTAGGGCTTAGGAACATATATACCATTTTTTTAAGGATAATTGCTTGTATATCACCTGGGCATCACATTAATATAGTGTTGTTGTTGTTTTTTTAACTACTTAAGCTCTTAATCTAATGTGGCCTTAATGAGTTTACCCATCGGAAGTACTTGAAGCTATAATGAAAGGCTGCTTGGCTGATAGCCATCTGTCGCTTTCTTGAAAGTAACTGAATTTTAATGCAGAAGAAGATAAGCAAACACCATAACTGTTTCATGTATCCAAGGTTTATGCAATTTAATTTTTTATATTTTTTTTGTTCAACTGTGCCATTGATATGTTTCTTGAATTGTGAAAACTCCACAGTCACAATATGATGGAAAAGACAGGAATACTAAAGATTTACTACTCACTTTGATTATGATGCCTGCTTAAAAATCCAAAATTAACTGTAACTTAAACTGTACGTGACTTGTTTTCTTATTTTTCTCCTCTCTTTCCTTTCTTCCTCATTCTTCCTCTTCATTTTCTTCTTCTTCTACATGTATTAAAACAAATGAAAAGATTTTGAATATAAAATAATTGGTTTCAGAAGTAGAGAGGTGGATTGGTCATAAAGAAGAATATAAATTAATTTATAAATCCTAGTTATCTCAAGTTCAAATCAATACAAGAGAAACGCTAACTAATCTCCAAATAGCCATCTCCTGGGGTTATTCACAATCTCAGTTTTGTTTGTGGGTCAGATTTTTAATTTCCAAGGAAGGCACATTTCACCAGCTTTGTGCACCTCTCAAGAGAAGCTTAGATTTATTATCTGGCTTGTTATTGCCTTTGTTCTTGTTATTTCAGTTTACAATTTAGTTAAATATTGTACAATGTAATGCAACTTAAGTGTTAAAAGAGTTTTATTTTTTTCTCTCCCATAAAAACCAAAGGGAATACTTTGGAAATGAATAAAAGCAAGTCAACTGAAATATATAAAATGTTTTGAAAAACCCTAAAATTCTAGGAGTGTTTTTCATTCAGATTGTTTTATAAGTAGCTTTGACTTTTTTGTCCATTAAAAACAAATAATAGAAATCAAAGTGAATGAGATTTATGTAAAAAAAAGTTAGTAAAATATTCTAATCAGTGAATTCTTGCTCAAAGAGAAGGTCTTGATTTTACAATATAGTAGTATTTATAGCTACTTAAATAAGCTATTAAGTAAGCATTTTACCATTTTTATGATCCTCTGTTTTAATTATTTGCTTAATCAGTTTACTAAATTACAAATCCTAGAATTTAAGAAAAGAAGGTTTCCACTATACTTTGTAATCTCTTTGAAAAAAATTTAGAGAATCATTCCTTTGCTAGTCTGAGCTGACTGATTTCTGTGGGTGTTTCCACATCTGAGTATCATTAGGAAGACTAACTGCCCAGTTGAGGAGACAGGCCTGCTATTCGAATCTAACACATCTTCTGGAATCCTCAAGTTCTTATTCTATAAAATGAACAAAATAATTCACAGTAACATGGATGGGAAACAGGTTTCATCTTGAAAGCCATCATTGATTGATCGCTAATAGCAACTTGAAGATCTGTGCTGAGATGAATCTGTATCCCCCTTCACCTTTCAGTGGTTCTCAACCTTCCTAATGGTGTGGCCCTTTAAGACAGTTCCTGTGGTTAGCAACCCAGAGGTTGAGAACCGCACTGCAGAGCAAAATGCCCTGATTTCATAGCGATGTCAGCTCTAGAACACAATGGGTTAGAACAATAAAACCATCCACATTTCTTTTAGTGTTTTGCAGACCTATAAATGAGCAGTTCCTTTTCTTTTTCTTTTTTTCCTTCTGTCAAGACACTCCCTCAGTGACATTTCTCAGTTACAACACAGATGAGAAAGATTGTGGGCTATGTACAATTCACCCCTTTACTTCCCATAGAAAACGCGTTTGCTACCTCAGTTCAAATGAGAACTCCTTTACCCAAGTGGAAAACAGAGGATTAACTTGATACCGACTTCTCCCCAAACTGACTAACTCTGTTTATCCTTTATTACAGAAAATCAGTCAAAAAATAAAATTTATCCCAAAATATCATCCTCACAATTATGAGAATACAGAATATGAGGGCAAGAGGATGATTCTGATGGTCACTGTTTGATTTAGGGAATCTGGCCACCCAAAATGACCCTGCTTTTGTTTTTACAGTTTGTCAAATGGTTTAAAGTATTTTAAGAGGCCAGCTTTCCTGCATGAAAATTACAATTATTTCTAAGTAGAGTATTCACAAGTTTTATGGCATCAAGAAATATTTCTTTGCTATCATCTTTAACAAATGTGAAAAATGAAATTCTGAATTTATACTGTAAGTGGGGCTGGAATTTTCTTAGACAATAAAATCAATAAACATATTCTCAGAAGTAAAATATACTCATTAAAAGCTATCATCTAAAAATTTCCAAACTCTAATTGTTTGTCATCACATACACATATGAAAGTTACACTGTGCTCTATAGGTGAAGGTTGATGATCGTAGGGTGTTTAGATCCACACCCTAGGGATGGTTTAACCTCAATATCATGCCTAGAATGTAATAAGCATCAGCACTGAAAATAAACTTTATTCATGGAACAATTAATTATTAATTGACTATCTGTAATATGCTAGCAACTCTACTGATTCTGCCCTGGAGATGTAGACAAACTTGGAAGGAACACAGACCTTTACATTGATAATTAAAAGAACAGATTAGCCATGCATGGTGGCTCACACCTGTAATCCTAGCACTCTGGGAGCCTGAGGCAGGTGGATCACCTGAGTTCCAGGAGTTGGAGACCAGCCTGAGCAAGAGGAGACCCCGTCTCAGTTAAAAACAGAAAAACTACCCTGGTGTTATAGACTCCTGTAGTTCCAGCTCCTGGGGAGGCTGAAGCAAGAGGATCTCTTGAGCCTAAGAGTATGAGCTATGACACCACAACAGTCTACCCAGGGCCACAGAGTGAGACTCAGTCATAAAAAAATAAAAATTAAAAAAAAAAGACCATGTTAAATGCAACATTAGGGTCATTCATACCCAGGGTGCTACTGGAAAATATCATAATCCCCCACTCCAAATTATAAATTTTATTTCAAAATAAAGGTAGCTTTATCGTACATGTAAGAAAACTTGCAATTGTTAAGTACTTATGTTAAACCTTCATGGTCGTCTTATATTTTAGAAAATCTAGTAATGTGACTTCAGCCCTTAAGTAGGATATTGAACATTATGATTCCAGTTTCAAATCTAAGACATTTTCTGTTCTATTTTTAATTCTTCTCCTAATGACATCACTTACAGTCTACCGGAAAATCAATTTAGGAAATCAGGTTAGTCCACTAAGCACTTCAGATAAGGTGATTCTATGAAGCATTCCAAGATTATCACAAGGAATTGCTTTCGTGGGCCATAAAAGAAGAAATAAGCATAATATGTCCTGCTGAGGAAGGTTACAATTTTACAGCCCCTCCCACTGCAGGACTTAAGTCACTCAGTTACAGTTAACTTTGGATTATCACTCACAGATTGAAAGCAAAACTCACACTCTGGGCTTGTGGCGCGACTCGTATGTGTGGTTCTAAATCAATGATGAGGGTATCGGAACCAATACTGGATATGGAAATGGCAAATTACAGTGAAGTTTTGGACCCAACTTACACAACTTTGGAGTTTGAAACCATGCAGATTCTGTATAATTCAAATGGTGAGTTCTTATCCGTTTATAAAGTAAGTAAGTGCAATGGGAGAAGCAAGACGGAGCTTCCCAAGGTGGTGGCTCCATGGTTTATTGCTGGAGAGTTCAGGGCTTGCTTTTTAAGGTTATAAGTCTGAGCTTTTGCACTTCATCAAAAAATCTGAATTAGCAGTACTATAGTTATTTGATGTTAGAGATAGAAAAATCCTGGTTATGCGTTAAAGTAACCTCAGAATTCTGTTGTGAGCCAGTTACAGAAGTAAAAAGAGTAATTTCAGCAATTAATTTTATTTGCTATAAATCATAGTAATAAGTACTCTTGTCAGATAGGCTGTAAAAGTATGTTTTCTATTCCACATTTAAAATGACTTATGGAACAAAGTTTCCATAGAACACTTGGGAGTGTTGCTGATTGCCTACTCCTTTCATTATTTTAGTTTTCAATTCCTCTTGATGAGAAACTGCATTTAAAATACTATCAAGTTTTGCATTGAGCATGAATATGAAGGGAAATAAGGTTTATATTGTAACTTCACTTGAGAAGCTAATGTTTAGCCTCACAAAGCTCTTGGTGTTTATCTACTGTTAACATTTTAACTTTAAATAAGACATGAGTTATTGAGGGTTGTGTCTTTATGTAGTACAGTTTACTATTGACTTTGAATGTAGAGTTTTTCCCAAGTAAAAATCTTGCCCCAGATATAACTGTTGGAACATGTAACATCTAATAATTATACGTGCTTTGGAAAATGTGTGTGTGTCTGTGGTTAGTTGGGAATACATCTTATACTGAGGATATCTAATATTCTACTGTACTATATAATTTATATGACCTATGTTTGGGTTATATTTCTAATACACAATAGCTTATTAGTAAGAAGATTAAAAAACTGCCAAAGGATGAATTCTGAAATTTTAGCAGAGTTAAAATGAACCCATAATGTAATGGAAAGTCACTAATTTGATTCATTATGTTTCAATTTGTCTAGAGACATTTAATATTTATTTCATTGTAATAATGATGTTAAAAGAAATAATCATGATTAATAAAAGGTAGGGACAGATTTGCCATAAATATTTACCCAAATATACTAAAAAAATTTTTTCATATGGCTGTTTCCAAAGTGTTGCTTATTTCCTTGTATGTTAGTATTACATAAATATGGATTAAACTCGAAGCAAGAGTAGAGTTTTTCATACTTCCATCTAATTTCCCAGAAAATAATCAGTTTCTGACGCCTTCAGTTTCCATATTACCAATATCAATTAGTTAATGTTACTCAAAGAAAAATTTGTAGCATTTAAATTCTATAATGCCTCAGATTAATCTAAGCATATTCTCATTAATATTTTTTTACAAATTGACGAAATCATGTATAACATATTATTTACTCAGAAGTATTATTAAGTATAATGTAGTTAATGTTACATAATTAATTGGGGCATGACAACCTTTAATTTTATCCTTGTGTTTTATTAGAAATGTAATACTGATTTGTCATTATATTATACATTTGTTGATAAATTTTTCATATGTTGCATGTTTGAGAACATACATACTTTTAGATGTAATCTACACTGATAACTCATTTAAGAAATATTTCTTTAGTAAAAAGATATAGTTTTTTAAATGACTTTTTCTTCATAACTGTCTATTAAATGCCCACTATATGCTGGACATAATTCTAAGAGCTGTAAAACAGAAGGAATAAATAAAATATATAAATTGTCTGACATCATGAGGTTCATATTCTATGTATAAAAATGAATAATGAGTAACAAACCAGTGATAATATAATTTTAGGTAATGACTTATTAAAAAGAATAAGCAGGGCTCTATTTTCGGCTTGAGGGGCAGATGGTGGGTGACTCTTGAGGGCAGATGGGAGCTGTCTGCGATTTGACCGTAAACCTGATAGCCAGCTCAAGGAAACATTTGGAGAACTGTCCTTCGGGCAGAAGGAACAGTAAGTATACAAGTGTTGAGATGTGAATAGGGTTCAGTGGAGAAAGAAGGCACTATTTGGGAGAATAGTAAACTGGCTGAAAAGTGACACCAGGTATGGGGCTCAGAGAGGTGGGGGTGGTGAGGGTGGAGCCTCATCAGCGGAGCATCACAGGCCAGTGACAGTGCGTGGACTTTACTCCGTGTCTAGTGACGAGTCACAGCAGGGTTAGGTGACGTGATGTGCAGAATGGGTCCTTCTCACAGTAAGATCACTTTGGTGGCTTTGAGGTGATGAATAAACAATAGGGCTTATTGTTTAGATAGGATGCTATTGCACTAATCTAGGAGGAAAATAATGGCCAATTGAGTAAGGGTTGTCCTGGTGAGAGGGCTAAAAGTCGCACATGAAATATGTATTTTAAGTGTGGACAAAGTCGTGGACTGGCAATGGAGGCTGACCTGAGAGTATAAGGAAGACTCCTCCCCCTAGGTGCTGGAGGGGACGCCCGACTGACACGCGAGGGCTGCAAGAAGAACGAACACTAGGGGAAAGTCAAAGAGTTCTGTTTAGGACACATTCATCCTCAGCTCTTACTAGCCTTTGAAGTGAAGTTCTTCAATAGCACTCAGGCATTTCAGACTGATTCCCATGGGGGACATTAAGGCTACAGAGAAAATACTGAGATTTTCCATCATACAAATGATATTTAATGTCAGGGGGCTGGATGAGCTTCCCTGGGGAAAGATAGTTGCAGGACTGAGCCTGGTGATGTCCTAAAATTTAAAGGTCCTAAATACGAAAGGGGAGCTTGGAGTGAAAGCAGCCAGTGGTTAAAAGGGAAGCAAGGGTGTGAGGTCCCCAGGAAGTCAAGGATATAAATAAATAATTGATAGGATGATTTAATCAGAAAGTAGTACTAACTCCACTCTTCTCTTCTCTTTAACAGATAGTTCTGCCCCAGAGACAACAAGCATGAACACCACAGACAATGGTGTCAACTGTCTATGCGCTATATGTGGGGACAGGGCGACGGGAAAGCACTACGGAGCCTCGAGCTGCGACGGATGCAAGGGCTTCTTCAGAC
>CAUYON010186249.1:0-15069 GCA_963573935.1 Arctocebus calabarensis
GTGATCAAGAAAATGCCATGAAGGCTGTCTGTAACAGTACGATGAAAACATTTCTGAATGTATATGAATCATGCCCTATGATTGCACCAATGTACAGAATTATGATTCAATAAAATTATAAAAAATAAATAAATAAATAAAGTGCCCTTGCATCCCTCACATAAAATTCAGTTGAATGTGACATATTTTCCTTTTGATGTGTTATGGGATTTTGTTTACTAGTATTAGGGCAAGAATTTTTCCTCAGAAATATTGTTTTGTCATTTATTTTTTGATATGTATATTATCTGGTTTTATTTTAAGGAGATGCTGATAGTACAAAATGAGTTAGAGATAATTCCTTCCTTGGACATTGCTTGATAAAGTGACTTTGTTACAAATTTGACCTGACAAATTATTCATCTTTTGAAGTTTTCTCCTTCCTCCTGCTGAAAAGACCAAAAACACTATATAACAAAGGTATTTGCACCAGTATGTTTATTGCAACTCATTCATAATTGTTAAGTCATGGAAAAAACCCACGTGCCCATCAACCCACAAATATATTAATCAGTGTTGTATATGCCCCACAAAATATTATGCAGCAATAAATAGATGAAATTTATGTTTACCGGGATGGAGCTGTATATTTGTTGATTTGGACCAGCTGCTTTGAACAAAAAGGTCTTATGAAGGAACTTGGCTTTTATTTTGGCTTATTTGTAATACTAACTTCTATTTTATTTTACTTTTTATTTATTTTTAATTACTTTATTTAGTTATAACTGTACATTCACGCATTGGAGAGGTATGTGCTAATTTTTTTTTTTTTTTTTTTTTTTTTGTAGAGACAGAGTCTCACTTTATCGCCCTGGGTAGAGTGCCGTGGCGTCACACTGCTCACAGTAACCTCCAGCTCTTGGGCTTAAGCGATTCTCTTGCCTCAGCCTCCCTAGAAGCTGGGACTACAGGCGCCCGCCACAGCGCCCGGCTATTTTTTTGTTTGTTTTGCAGTTCGGCCGAGGCCGGGCTTGAACCCGCCACCTTCGGTATATGGGACCGGCGCCCTACTCGCTGAGCCACAGGAGCCGCCCAGTATGTGCTAATTTTATATGCAATTTGGAATACTTGCATCAAAGTGCTCTGCACAGCCTTCACCTCACTTAATTATTGGTTATATTAAGACATGTATCCTTGGAAGATGCACAATAGGTGAGGAGCCAGCAATTGTCCTCTCTCTACCCTCTCTGCTCTCCTCCTCCTCTACTTCCCTCCTTCATTCACGGCTATAGTTGTGTTTTATCATTCCTAAGAAAATGTGGGTGATTATATATTGGTTTCAGTATATTACCGAGTATTTTGGATACTTCTTTTGTTCCATTCTTGAGATACTTTACTAAGAAGAATAGTTTCATCTCCATCTAAGTAAACATAACAGATGTCTACTCCTAATATTCTGAGGAGTGTCAATTAGTTACCTATGTGACACATGCTGATTTCTTTGAGGATGGTTTTGTTTATCTGTAATGATGGATATGCATAGATCTTTTGTTTTCTTCATCAGCTGTTTTTCATGTTTGTTCACTTAATGCATGGCCTATGGCAGTTATATTTTTCCAGTTTATAGCAGAGGACAAAATAAATTTGGATAGTCCTGTTTCCTTGTGGTGAATTGTATTGCATTTTATTTTATTTTATTTTAGTAAGTCATATACACATAGATCATGAAACATTTATTGCTTTTTATTAATACACATGAATTGATAGAAAGTTTTGTTCATTTAAAATTTTTCAACAAAAAAATGCAGCAATTTAACTCTCAGCTAAAGTGTTTTTTTAATAGAATAATAGATTTGTTTTCTTGAGTATTTACTCGTAGTTAAATAATTATACTTTTATTTTGTTTACAAATCTCCGTCTTATTTATCATAGCTTGTACTTGTTTGTAGTACCAAGAAGAGTATATAAGCATTCATTCCTCTTCAAAACACCACCAGAATGTATTCTTTATATACTTACTTTGAGAATTTCCTCATACTTATTTAGCCTTCATCTATCTTCCTTTGAAATCCTTTTGGCTGTATTTCTTGCTTTTTGAATAAGAAATTTGATTTATTTTTGCTGATTTGGTTGAACTCTTTGTATTTTCTGAATATTAGCTCTTTCTAGATATATACACATACACCCAAGAGATGTGCCATATATCCTTGCAATGTGTGCATTAAATGCTTACACACCCATGCCCTCACTTCCTCTGCTCTCTTATGTTCCTTTGCTCCCCTGGCCCAGAGTAATTGAATTGCAGTGTTCTCTTATTAGGCATATGTTGTCTAATATTAGTGGATTCTTGTTAGTATTGAGTATATTTGCATGTTTGCTTTCCCATTCATGTGACATTCCTGAGCAGAATGTGTTTCAATTTCACTCAAGTTAATTTGAAATATGTAATGTCTCCATCTAGCTTAGGACTAAATAGTATTCCATAGTATACAAATATCACAATTTGTCAATCCATTCCTCGGTTGATGGGCAGTTAGGTTATTTTCATATTTTGGTGATTAAAAGTGTAGTTGCATTAAAGGATCTTTTGCAAATGTCCTTATGACAAAATGATTTATGTTTTATTCTGGACAGAAGCCTCATACTGTGATTATGGGGTCAAAAAGGATGCGTAATTTGTGTTCTTGAGGATTCTCCATACTGCTTTGTAAAAAGACTATGGTTGTTTTCAGTCTCACTAACAGTAGAAACATTTTCCCTTCTTTCCACATCTATAAGTTAATGGTTTGAATTCTCCAATAAAGAGGTACAAGCTGACCATTTGGGTTAAATAGCACAAGACATTCTTATGCTCTCCAAGGAACATACCTAACCTTGAAGGACAAAACAAGACTACAAAGATAGGTATGAAACACAATATTTCAGGCAAATGGATGTCAGAAGAAAGGAGTAGGAAACCTATGTCTAGATATAAGTGAATTAAAAGATCTTCAGGTAAATAAGACAGAGATGGTCACTTCATACTGGTCCAGGGAAATATACAAAAAGAGGACAGATTAATTCTAAATATATATGCAACAAAATTAAATGGTCCCAAATTTATGAAATATATCTTGAATGTCATGAGCAATATGATATCCACTAAGACAATTTTATCTGGGGATTTTATACCCCTCTGATAGAGCTCTACATGTTTTCCAAAGAGTAACTAAACAATGATACAGGAGACTTAAATGTAATCCTAGAACTAATTGAATGAATAGGCATATACAGAACACACTCACCAAAACCAAGAAATATACATTATTCTTATTAGCCCATGAAGCAAACTTCAAGGTAAATAATAGCCTAGGATAAAATCAGACTTGAAAAAAATTGAAAGAATTAAAATTATATCTTGCATCTTCTCAGATCACAGACAATTAAGGTAGAAGTAAATTCCTACAAACCATCTTCATAGCCACACAAAAAATGGAAATTATGAAACCTTATGATGAATAACAATTGGGTCAACAGAGAGATAAAGGAGGAAATTCTCAAATTCCTCAAACATAAAAACAAGGAAGCTGCAAGCTTCCAAAATATTTGTGATACTGAAAAGGAGTACTAAGTTGGAAATTTCAACACAGTAGATGCTTGCATTTAAAAACAGAAAGAGAGCATATCAAAAACCTAATGAATCATCATAAGAAATGGAAAAGGAAAAGCAATCTAATCCCAAACCTAGCAGAATAAAATAAATAACCAAAGTTAAATCAGAAATAAGTAAAGTTGAAACAAAGAATCATTCAAAAAGTAATGAAAAAAAGTTATTTTCTAAATACAGTAACAAAATCAATAGGACTTTGGCCATATCAACTTGAAAAATTAAAATAAAATCTCTAATATCCTCACTAGAAAAAACTGGTAGAAATAACAACAAATAACACAGAGATACAGAGATTGTCTCCAAATATTACAAGAAATTCTGTGTCCAGAATTTGACAATTTGAAGGAAATAAACCAATACCTAGAATCACAGCATCTCCCTAGACTTAGCCCAGAATAAATAGAGCTCTTGATCTATTTCAGACCCATATTAAGAATTGAGCTTGAAGAAGAAATGAAAAACCTTCCAGAAACTAGCCAAGGACCATGTGTCTTCACACCAGAATTCTATCAAATCTTCAAATGCATAATTTAACAACAAAACACCAACATTGTGGGACAACTTAACCCAAAACACCAACATTTTCTCTGAAGCAATGATCATCCTGACACAAAAACAAGGGAAGGTGCGTACATTAGTGTAATCAAGGGGTACAATGTGCAGGTTTCATACACGATTTGAGATGTTTTCATCAGAATGTTTAACATAGCCTTCATGGCATTTTTCTTAGTTATTGTATGAAGACATTTGTATACTGCATTTAGTAAGTTCCGCCTGTACCCTTCTAAGATGCACTGTAGGTATGACCCCACCAATTACCCTCTCTCAATCCCAACCTTCCCCCTTCCCTCCTTCCCATATTCTTGTGCTACAGTTGGGTTATAGTCTTAATATGGAACCTTTAAATTAGTTTCATAGTAGGGCTGAGTACATTGGATATTTTTTCTTCCATTCTGGAGATGCTTTGCTAAGAAGAATATGTTCCAGCTCCATCCATGTAAGCATGAAAGAGGTAAAGTCTCCATCTTTCTTTAAGGCTGCATAATATTCCATGGTGTACATGTACCAAAGTTTATTAACCCATTCGTGGGTTGGTGGACACTTGGGTTTCTTCCATGACTTAGCAATTATGAATTGGGTTACAATACACATTTTGGTACAGATGTCTTTGTTGTAGTGTGATTTTTGGTCTTCTGGGTATATACCTAGTAAGGGAATTGTAGGGTCGAAAGGAAGGTCTATTTTTAGATCTCAAAGTACTCTCCAAACATCCTGCCAAAAGGAATGTATTAGTGTGCATTCCCACCAGCTGTGTAGAAGTGTTCCCTTTTCTCCACATCCACACCAACATCTCTGGTTTGGGGATTTTGTCATGTGGGCTAATCTTGCTGGAGTTAGGTGATATCTCAGAGTAGTTTTGATTTGCATTTCTCTGATGATTAAGGATGGTGAGCATTTTTTCATGTATCTTTAGGCCATGTGCCTGTCTTCTTTAGAGAAGTTTCTCTTCAAGCCCTTTGCCTACGCTGAGATGGGATCTCTAGTTCTTTTCTTGCCAATACGTTGGAGTTCTCTGTGTATTCTGGTTATCAAACCTTTGTCAGAAGCATAACTTGCAAATATATTCTCCCATTCTGAGGGCTGTCTGCTTGCTGTACTGATTATGTTCTTATCAGTGCAGAAGCTTTTAGTTTGATCAGGTCCCAGTGGTTTATTTTTGATACTGCTTCAATTGCCTGGGGAGTCCTCCTCATAAAATATTCACCCAGGCCGATCCCTTCAAGAGTTTCCCTGTGCTTTTTGTGTTTTAATTGAGACTTTTATATGATTCAATTTTCTCTCCTTTCTAGTAATAGCATACTATTATACTTCTTTTTCTACTTTTTTTTGGCGGTTGCCCTACAGTTTGAAATATACATGCACAACTAACTAAAATCCATTCTCACTGCAGTGCAAGTACCTAATCATAACAAAGTATTTCTAATTCCTCCCTCTCATCTCTTATATCATTGCTACCATTCATTTCACATATTCATAAGCATACATAAGTATACACACTCATACACCCATACCCAAACATACACACATGCATGATTAAATTCATTGTTCCCATTATCATTTTGAATAAACTATTATCTATTAACATCAATTGAGAAAGATAAGTGTTTGTTTAACCTCTACTTACTTCTTCTCTGATGTTCCTCCTTTATGTAGATCTAAGTTACTGACCTGTATCATTGTTCTTCTCCCTGAAAAACTTATTATTCTTATTATTATTTTGCAGTTTGGCTGGGGGTGGGTTTTAACCCGCCACCCTCTGCATATGGGGCTGGTGCCCTACTCACTGAGCCACAGGCGCCACCCCTGAAAAACTTTTTAACGTTTCTTTCAAGACAGCTATATTGGTAACAGTTTCCCTCAATTTTTATCTGGGAAAGTCTTTATCTCACTTTCATTTTTGAAAGATAATTTTGAGAGAAAGTGCCTTTTGGTAAATTGTGACTTTCTGTATCTGCCTGTTTGTCTCTTAATGCTTTAAATATTTCACTCCTCTTGTTTCTTAATTGTATGGTTTTTCAGGAGATGTCAGATATAATTCTTAAGTTTGCTCCTATATAGGTAAAGTTTTTTCCCCCTCTGTCTTCTGTTACAATTTTTTTCTTTATCTTTGATTTCCTGCAGTTTGAATATGCTATGTCTAGGTATAGGTTTTTGTCATTGTTGTTATTTCGCCTTTTAATTTACATAACCTGTTTGGCGTTCTCTGATTCCTGGATCTGTGGTTTGATATCTGACATTAATCTAAGGGAAATTCTGTCATTACTGTTTCAAATATTACCTCTGTTTCTATCTCAGTTTCTTCTTCTTCTGGTATTACTATTACACGTACACATATTTTTTTAGTGGCTGTCCCATGGTTGCTTTTTTTCTCAAGAAGCACTTAATTTGTATTTACTAATTACTGAATATTCTTAAGTTTTTAAAAAATTTCAGATTACTATAAGTTACAGTTAGGTTACATTGTTTGCATTTGTTAGAGTCCCTGTTGTAGTTGTGCCCTTCACCCTCACATTTTTGAATATTCTTTTTTTGAAGTCTTTTTTCTCTTTGCTTTTTATTTGGATAAATTTCATTTGGCATATCTTCAGTTTCACTGTTTCTTTTCTTATCTGTGTCCAGTAGACTGATGAGCCTAACCAAAGGCATTCTCCAATTTAGACTGTTATTTTATTTCAGTTACTATATTTTTATCTCTAGTATTTTCTTTTGATTCTCAGTTAGAGTTTCCATGTTCTTCTTACTTTACCCATCTGTTCTTGCACATTGTCTATTTTACCATTAGAACCCTTGGCATATTAATTATAGTTGTTTAAAATTTCTGTTCTAATAATTCCAGCATCTTTGCCATATCTGGGTCTGATTCTGATGCTTGCTCTGTCTCTTCAAACTGTGTTCTTTGCCTTTAGTATGCCTTATAATTTTGTTGAAAGAGGGGTATGATGTACTGGGCAAAAGACATTGTGGTAAATATGTTTTTGGTAATGTAGTGCTGAGGTATGGAGGGAAGGGAAGTATTATATAGACCTCTGATTAGATCTCAGTCTTTTGTTGACCCTGTGCTGCTAAACTGTGAACTTCACAGGTACTTTTCAGCTTTCTTCTTTACCGTATGATTGTAGTGAGATGACGCTGGGTATTTCCCTTGCCTCAGATGGATCAAGCTCTGATGAAACTCCAGCAGGTGAGGCTCTAGTAAATGTTTTCTTCCTGAGGGCAGGCCTCATCAAGAATGGAATGCTCTGATATATTCCAGAATGGTTCCTTTTTTCTTACCCCTGCTGGAAGCATAAGGGGATTTTCCTATCTTCACTGGGAATCCGGTAGTACTCCTGAAGGTAAAACTCACAAAAGTGTGAGGACTCCCTGATGACTGGGATCTTAGAGTTTTTATTACTCAGGCTTGTCCACATGGAACTTCTAATACTTTGTCAATCATGGTTCAGATTTTTCTGTCCTGGTACTTGTTCTCATGGAGATGCATTTTGGGTCTGGTAAATCGTGACTTTCTGTATCTGCCTATTTGCCTCTCCAATCTGGGGGACAGAGGTTTACCTTGTGACCTCACTTTGCTGATAGCTCTAGGAAGAGCTGTTGTTTTTTCAGTTTGTTCAGTTCTTATTTGTTGTTAGGATCAAGTAGAAACTTCTCAGCTCCTTACGTGCTGGACTAAAAACCATAAGTCCTAAATATCTTTTCAGACAAATAAAAGGTGAGAGAATTCATTATCCTTAGATCTGCCCTATAAAAACTTGGACTTATGCAAAGAAATAAAGGTGTCTGGGAATGGATAAATAAAGATAAGTATAAAAGACTTTTTTTCTTTTTCTTTTTCTTTTTCTTTTTTTTTTTTTTGAGACAGAGCCTCAAGCTGTCACCCTGGATAGAGTGCTGTGGCATCACAGCTCACAGCAACTTCCAAATCCTGGGCTCGAGTGAGTCTCCTGCCTCTGCCTCCCAAGTAGCTGGGACTGCAGGTGCCCGCCACAACGCCCAGCCATTTTTGGTTGCAGCCGTCATTGTTGTTTGGCGGGCCAGGCTGGACTTGAACCTGCCAGCTCAGGTGTACGTGGCTGGCGCCTTAGCCCGTTGAGCCACAGGCGCCAAGCCAAGGCTTTTTTCCTTAACATTAATCATTTAAAAGTTAATTGACTGTCTAAAGCAAAAACAGTAGCAACGGATTATAGCATATGATAAAGGAAATTGTGGCATATGATAAAGGCAAATACAACTATAGCACAAAATTGGAAGGGAGAAATTGAAAGTATTAAAAGGTTCTTAAATGATATACAAAGTAGTATAATGTTATTTGAAGGTTGAGTGTGATTAATTAAAAGTATATATTGTAAATTCTAGGAAAACTACTAAAATTTGTTTTTAAAAGGTACAAATAGTAAGTCAATAATAGAAACAAAATAGAATCATAAAAAAGTTGGTCCATCCAAAAGTAGGCAATAGCTAGAAAAGGAGATTTGGGTCCAACTAGATAAATAATTACATTAAATATGAATATTCTAAATACACAAATTAAAAGAGATTACCAAATTGGGTGAAAAGTAAAACACAATTATATGTTTTCTACAAGTAACCCATTCTAAATGTAAAGACATAGGTGAAAAGTAGAATAGGGTCAAGAGAATGAAAAGACAAGCCATAGACTGAGAGAAAATACTTTCAGAATACATATCTGATACAGAAATGTTATCCAAAATATACCCAAAACTCTTAAAACTCAACAATGAAAAAATAAATGTCTCAATTAAAAAATGGGCAAAATGGCTGGGCATGGTGGCTTATGACCGTACTCCTAGCACTCTAGGAGGCTGAGGTGAGTGGACTGCTTAAGCTCAGGAGTTTGAGACCCCACAGATGGAGTCCCACTCTTGCTCAGCTCAAGCAAGTGCTAAAAACAGAAAAACTAGCTAGACATAGTGGCACAGGCCTGTAGTCCCAGCTATTTAGGAGGCTGAGGCAAGAGGATTGCTCAAGCCCAAGAGTTTGAGGTTGCAGTGAGTTATGATACAATGGCACTCTACTAGAGTGATAGAATGAGACCCTGTCTCAAAAAAAAAAAAGAAAGAAAAGAAAATGGACAAAATATCTAAACAAATTCCTCATCAAAGACAAACAAATGGTAATTAAGCTTATAAAATATGTAAAATATCATGTTATCAGGGAATTAAAAAAAAAAATTCCCTGATAAAAATTATTAAAAAACAATAATTAAATATCATTCAAAGTATTAGAATGGTGAAAATCCAGAACACAGACACCACCAAATATTGATGAGGATATAAAACTATGCAAACTCTCATTTGCTGTTGGTAGAAATGCAAAATAGCACAACCACTTTGAAAGATAGTTTGGCAGTTTCTTACAAAGATAAATATAGTCTTACTATATGATCCAGCAATCATGCTCCTTAGAATTTATCCAAATGAGTTGAAAATATGTACAAACAAAAACCTGCACACAAATGTTTATAGTAGCTTTTTAAAATTTTCAGATTAATGTGAGGGTACAAGCAACAATGTTATAATGTTTGCATCTGTTAGGTACAGTCCCTCTTGTCTTTGTGTCCTGAACCCAAGAGGCATGCCTTTTCCCCTACATTGTGCCCATTAAGTGGGAGCACACAAACCCCCCTCCCTCCTCCCATCTCCTCTCTCCCTCCTTCCCCATCCTCCCAACTTGAATTGAATTGAATTTTTCTCTTGTGTGGGTATGTATTACATTGTCTACTGGCTCCATATTAGTATTGAGTACATCAGATACTTGCTTTTCCATTCTTGCGAGCCTTTACTAAGAAGAATGTGCTTCAACTCCATCTATGTTAATGCAAAAAATATAAATCCTCCATTTTTTTTTTTTTTTTTTTTTTTTTGTAGAGACAGAGTCTCACTTTATCGCCCTTGGTAGAGTGCTGTGGCATCACACAGCTCACAGCATCCTCCAACTCCTGGGCTTAGGCAATTCTCTTGCCTCAGCCTCCTGAATAGCTAGGACTACAGGTGCCCACCACAATGCCCAGCTATGTTTCTGTTTTGCAGTTCAACCAAGCCTGGGTTTGAACCTGCCACCCTCGGCATATGGGGCTGGTGCCCTACCCACTGAGCCACAGGTGCCGCCCCAATCCTCCATCTTTTTATGGCTGAACAGTATTCCATGGCAAACAAATAGTACAGTTTCTTAATCCATTCCTGCACAAAAGCATAAAAAACTTATGCTGAATTACAGTTGGGTCAAGGAGGAGATAAAGGAGGACATTATTAAATTCCCCAAACATAATAACAATGAAGCTACAAGCTACTAAAACCTGTGGAATAATGCAAGAGCAGTCCTAAGAGGGAAATTTGTTGCTTTAGATGCTTTCATCTGAAAAACAGGAAGAGAGCACATCAATAACCTAATGAATCACTTTATGGAAATAGAAAAGGGAAAGCAATCCAATCCCAAACCTACCAGAAGAAAAGAAATAACCAAAATTAAATCAGAAATAAATGAAACTAAAAACCAAAGAATCATTCAGAAAAGTAATGAAATAAAAAGTTGATTCTTTGAAAAGATAAGCAAAATCAACAAACCTTTGGCCAGATTAACTAGAAACAGAAAAATAAAATCTCTAATAACTGCAATCAGAAATGAAAAAGAGGAAATAACAGATACCACAGTGATACAAGAGATTATCTCTGAATCTACAAGAAACTTTATGCCCAGAAATTTGACAATGTGGAGGAAATGAACCAATACCTGGAATTATACCACCTCCCTAGACTTTACCAGGAAGAAATAGATCTCTTTAACAGAACAATACCAAGCACTGGAATTGAAGAAACAATAAAAAAAATTCCAACAATAAAAAGCCCTGGACCCAATGGCTTCACACCAGAATTCTATCAAACCTTCAAGGACTAGCTTGTACTCATACTACAGAAGCTATTCCAAAATATTGAGAAGGAAGGAATCTTTCCCAGCATGACCTATAAAGCTAACATCACCGTGATACCAAAACCAGGAAAGGACCCAACTAAAAAGAAGAACTACGGACCAATTTCACTAATGAATATTAATGCAAAAATGCTCAATAAGATCTTAACTGATGGATTACAGCTACACATTATAGCAGCTTTATTCATAATTGTTGAAACCCGAATACAACCAAGATGCCCTCTAATATGTGAATGGATAAACAAACTGTGGTAATTCCACACAATGAAATATTATTTGGCAAATAAAGAAATAAACCGTCAAGCTAAAAAAGACATAGAGAAACTTGATGTGTATAATGCTAAGTGAAAGAAGCCAATTGGAGAAGCTTTCATAATTTATTACTCCAACTACATGACATTTTCGAATAGGCAAAACCATAAAGACAACAAAAAGATAAGTGGTTGCCAGGAGTTTGGGGGCAGAGGAAATGATGACTACTAGGACAGGACAGTTTGGGGTCAGTGAAACTATTCTGTATGACATTCTAATGGTATATACATGACATACATTTTTCAAAACCCACAGAACTGTACAACACAAACAGTTAATGCTAATGTGAACCGTGGACTTTAATTAATAATAATATATCAATATATTTTCATCAATTATAACAAGTATACCACACTAATGCAAGATTTTAACAACAGGGAAAATTGTATGGTGGAAAAAGGTAAATGTATTTTCTGCTTAGTTTTTTATAAACCCAAAACTTCTCTTAAAATGGTGTGTATGGATCTCATAAAGGTAAAACAATGGGAAGGGATATAGCATTGAAATAAAAATCAAAAGAAAGCTGGAGTGGCTATTTTAATATCAGACAAATTAGATATCAGAACAAGAAATACTACCATGTATATAAAAAGGGACATTACATGATGATAAAGCAGTATATTAACCAAAGAGACATAACAATCCTATTGTGTATGTACATAACAAAGACTTTCAAATTACATGAAATAAAAACAATAGACCTAAAGAGAGATGGATAAATCCACAATTATAACTACTAATTCTCAGTAAACTATTGAGCAAATAGAAAGAAAATAAGTAAGGATATGGATAAACTGAACAACATTGGCAACCAACTTGACCTAGTTGACATTTATAGAACACTCTATAGAATAGTGGACTATGGGTGGCGCCTGTGGCTCAGTGGGTAGGGCACCAGCCCCATATACTGGCTGTGACACCACGGCACTCTACCACAGGCGATAAAGTGAGACTCTTTCTCTTATAAAAAAAGAATAGTGGACTACGCATTCTTTCTAAGTATATGTGAAACATTCATATTCCTGGTTTATTTATTCCTCAACAAATGTAAAAGAATGAAATCATGTAAAATATGTTCCCTGACCACAACAGAATAAAATTAGAATAACAGAAATTTCTGGAAAATCCCTAAATATTTGTCAATTAAGCAACATGTTTCTAAATAACTCATGAGTCAAAGTGGAAATCATAAAGGAAATTAGAAAATATTCTGAGTTTAATTTACATGAAAACACAACATCTCAAAATCTGATGACCTTGACCAAATGATCAAGGTTTACTTCACCAGTAATAAGTCACAAGCCCCTAAAATTATGCAACAAGATGGCACACTCCTCTCTCAATTCCATAACTTTAGTTTAATCATAAGAAAACATCAGAAAAATCTAAATTAATGGCCATTCTATAAAATATCTGAGCAGTACTCTTCATAATTGTCAAGGTCTTTGAAAACAAGGAAGGAATAAATGAAGGAGACGATGACTAAATGCACTATGGTATCTTGGATTGGATTCTAGTATAGAAAAGGGACATTAGTTAGAAAAGTTGGTTAAATCTGAATAAAGTCTAGATCTTAAAGTAATAGTAATATATCAATGTTAATTTCTTATCTTTAAAAAATGTACCATGGTTATGTAACTTGTTAACATTAGGGAAAGTTGTGAAATTTACACAGGAACTGTACTAGTTTTACAACTATTACATCAATCTAAAATTATCTCATTGTAAAATGTTTTTTTTTTCAATTTTTCACATGATAGAATCAAAGCAGTGGTATGAGGAAATGTTACATCATTAAATTCTTTTATTAAAATAGAACAAAAGTTTCCAATTAATAACCTATCTTCCCATTCTAAGAGTATAGAAAAAGAACAAATTAAATGCAAAGTAGACAGAAGAAAAAAAATTATGTAGTAAGAGAAGAAATCAAAGAAACCAGTAACAGAGAAAAGACAAAGAAAATTTACAAAACCAAAAGTTAATTTCTTGAAAAAAATAATAAAATATAAACTTCTAGTTAGACCAATACTGAACAAAGAAGACACAAATTACCTATACACATATCAGGAATGAAAGGACTATCACTATGAACTTTTCTGACATCAATAAATTCAACAACTTGGGTGAAATGGAAAAATCCTTGAAAGACAAAAATAGCAAAAGCTAATTCAAGAAGAAATAGATAACCTGAATAATCCTCTACTTATTAAGGTATATTCCAACAAAGAAAACTCCAGCACAAATGGGTTCATTGGTGAATTACACCAAATGTTTAAGTCACAAATACTAACAATTCTATACAAACTCTTTTGGAAAAAAGAAGAGAATGGAATGCTTCTCTTCTGAGGTGAGCATTACCCTGATAACAATAGCAGAGAAAGACAATATAGGAAAAGACAACTACAGAGCAATATCTCTCATGTAAGTAGACTTGAAAATATGCAACAGATAAATGTTAGCAAATTGAATCCATCAATATGTCTGATGAATAAGATATCATGGCTGAATGAAATTTATCCTGTAAATGCAGGGTGAGTTCAATATTGAAGACTGAATTAATGAAGTTCATGAATCAACAGACTGAAGAAGGGGGAAAAAAGCATATGATTAATTATATGAGTAGATTAAGGAAGAATAAAAATAAAGGATTATATGAATAGATAAAGGAAGAACATTTGAGAAAATTCACCTTTCCTTCATCAACAATGCTCTCAACAAAAAAGGAAGAGATAGGACTATTCATAACCAGACAAAAGTCATCTATAAAACTGTTAGTTTATATCACACTACATGGTAAGAAACTGACTATTGTACTTTCTCCTTAAGATTGGAAGTGAGATAAAAAATCTGCCTTCCCTATTTCTATTCACTCTCATACTGTAAGTCTCAGCCAGTGCAATAAATTAAGAAAATGAATGTAAAAGGCATACAGATTAGAAATAAAGAAATAAAATGGTCTCTACTTGCAGACATGTTTGTATTCATAAAAAACGAATTTACAACAAAACTGCTAGAATAAACTAATAGTTAATCCAGGTCACATAAAAGAAAGTAAAAATTTTAAAATCAATTGTATTTCTACGTATTAGCAATGAGTAATTGGAAATTTAAAATTAAAAAACACTATCACTTAGCACAAAAACAGAGCACTTAGGTAAAAATGTAACCAAATATGTGAAGAATCTGAAAGCTAAAAATTATAGTAACAAAAAAAAAATGACCAAAAATCATACAAGACCTGCATAGTAAAGACTCTATTTATGGATCATAAGGATCAATTTTGCTAAGATGTTAATTCTCCCTTAATTGATTTATAGATTTAATATAATCCAAATCAAAATCCCAGTATATACAAAAATTAGTTATGCTTTGGCTTGGCACCTGTGGCTCAGCAGGCTAAGGCACCAGCCACGTACACCTGAGCTGGTGGGTTTGAATCCAGGCCGGGCCCGCCAAACAACAATGATGGCCTCAACCAAAACATGGCCGGGCGTTGTTGCAGGCACCTGTGGTCCCAGCTGCTTGGGAGGCAGAGGCAGGAGACTCGCTTGAGCCCAGGAATTTGAGGTTGCTGTGAGCTGTGATGCCACAGCACTCTATCCAGGGTGACAGCTTGAGGCTCT